>JACXGM010012044.1:0-24381 GCA_016801145.1 Umbra pygmaea
CGTATTACTCTCGGAACCGGAGTGAATGGAATGGTGCGCAACGAACAAAACCAATTGTTTTTTTGATTTGCACACATTCCATTCACTCCGGTTCTGAGCGTAATACGAGCCCGTCCTCCCCAATTAAGATCCACCGACCGCGGCTGGTTAAATGGTGAAACCCAGCACTTGGGTCAAACCAACCCAGTGCATGTTCTGTCCAATAGTGACCCAGCGGTGGGGTTAAGGTTGGATTATTTTTTAACCAAGCAGTTTTTAGAGTGTATGATTTAAGAATAGTTGTTTAAGATATGCTAAAACCTGGCATAAAATCTGATTTGAAATAAAACAATGATAAAAAAATATATTAAAAGAAAATAAAGTAAACAAAAAAAATGTATATGTACATAAATAATTTAAAAGTGTAGAAAGAAGGTGCTTGATAGAACTCTTGATGGATTTTGATGTTTCTCAGGTTTTAGCGAGGGATTTATGAAGGGGTACTCATAAATGCCCTAAAAAAAACAGTAATTTCCCTTAATGTGCACATCTCTGCCAGTTCATGGAAGTATTGGTTATTTTTGTATTTGGGGAGCCTGTATGACATTTTTATTGCTAGGTTTTGGACTATTTGCAGCCTTGCTATTTAACCATGCCAGTGCCTATGGCTCCACCCTATTTGCCCATGCCAGTAGCTCCGCCCTCTATGCATCTGCCAGTAGCTCCGCCCTCTGTGCATCTGCCAGTAGCTCCACCCTCTATGCATCTGCCAGTAGCTCCACCCTCTATGCATCTGCCAGTAGCTCCGCCCTCTATGCATCTGCCAGTAGCTCCACCCTCTATGCATCTGCCAGTAGCTCCGCCCTCTATGCATCTGCCAGTAGCTCCGCCCTCTATGCATCTGCCAGTAGCTCCGCCCTCTATGCATCTGCCAGTAGCTCCACCCTCTACGACAGTGAAACTGGCTCCGGCATCAATGCCCTTGCTAGTGGCTCCAAACTCTAGAGATAAGACAAGCAGCTAGAGATATTAAAGACATGAACAGGCTGCAATCGTGATTTGAAACTGATATGTTCATTATGGATCCAGGCTAGAGAATAGATAATATATGTTGGTAAACTTTTTTGCAGATACATTGCCTTCGGTTCAGCTCCTAGTTGGTAGGTTGAATGAAAATGTACAGTGTTGGTTTGCACATCTATCAGTCACATCATTGTAATAGGCATGCCTATTTTAAATGTTTTGCATTACAGGCCTTGAAAATTGGCAGTACTCTAATACCCCAAATTCTAATTGACATTTCCAAAGAGAAAGTGTATGAGCTGCTCTTTGATTTGGTAATCTATGCCTATTCAGGAAAGTTCAGAATAATTGCACTTCTATTCATATTTTATAGAAAAATTAATGAGTGTATTTATCAGCTTTTACTATATCAAGTTCAGTGTGCTGTATTCTTTCTTTTCTCCCTTGCTCTCTCTTTGTCTCTGACTCCCTCTCTCTCCACCATATATATATGCTGTACAGTCGTATGCAAAAGTTTAGGCACCCCTGACAATTTCCATAATTTTCATTTATGTATAATTCGGCGTTTTGATCAGCAATTTCATTTTGATTTATCAAATAACTGAATGGCAGTAATATTTCAGTAGTGAAATGAGGTTTATTGGATGAACAGAAAATGTCCAATATGCATCAAAACGAAATTAAACAGGTGCATAAATTTGGGCACCGCAATAGAAATATCACATTAATATTTAGTTGAGCCTCCTTTAGCAGAAATAACAGCCTTTAGACACTTCCTATAGCCTATAATATGTGTTTGGATTCTGGATGAGTGTGGCGTGTGTGCAGAAAATGCTTCTTTCGCATCACTCTCCCGTACAGCTTCTCCTTGTGCAAAGTATGCTGAATTGTTGAACGATGCATAGTGATACCATCTGCAGCAAGATGATGTTGTAAGTCTTTGGAGGTGATCTGTGGGCTGTTTTTGACCATTCTCACATCCTTTGCCTTTGCCTCTTCGATATTTTACTGGGCCTGCCACTTCTGGCCTTAACAAGAACTGTGCCTGTGGTCTTCCATTTCCTTACTATGTTCCTCACAGTGGACACTGACAGCTTAAATCTTTGCGATAGCTTTTTGTAGCCTTTCCCTAAACCAGTAGTTCCCAAACCTCTCCTCCTTGTTTTAACCCTGAAATGGCACACCTGATTCAATTAGTCAAAGGTGTAATGAGTAGTTTACTAATTTAATCATTTGTGTCATTTCAGGGTGAAAATAAAAACATGGCCTGTCTGGGGGTCCCCGTGGAGAGGTTTGGGAACCACTGACCTAAACCATAATTTTGAATAATCTTTGTTTTCAGCAGAGATGGGAAGTAACGAAGTACAAATACTTCGTTACTGTACTCAAGTAGATTTTTCAGATTGTTTTACTTTACTATTTATTTTTGTGCCTACTTTTTACTTTTACTCCATACATTTTAAAAATGTATACTGGTACGTTTTACTCCTTACATTTTACAAAATTGTCTTGTTACTTTAGTTTCAAATAATTTCAATGGAGGTACCGTTAGTATTTCTTGCATCATCAATGCTGAATTCAATCTAATTGGATGGGAATATACGTTGCATTTGACGCGCCACTACAAGACGACTCGACAGATTCTGCGGCATTCATTCGCAGCAAATCATTGTGGCTTGATCGCGGTAATGTTAGCATAGTATTATGAACAACGACATGATTGAAAATGAAGAAAACGGAGATCCCATAGATTCGGCAGACAAGCAGCAAAACATTCCCATCTGAGAGAGATGTTTGACATAGTAGGCATGAAGAATGACTGGTGAATTTGCTGCATATTTGAGGTATATATTTGATCACTTGCGGTCTCTCTCTTCCTGTCCATCCCAGACACACGCACACGCTTTTTTACTCACTCGAGGTCCTACACAAAATAACGTTATGACACGTTAAACATTACAAAAGGTGTGTATATTTGTCCTATACACAATTACATTATGACACGTTACACTATACAGAAGGTCTGTATACCCTATTTGCTCCCAAGTTCTTTTAGGGATTTAGGACAAATCCATGCATATCTACAGATTTGAGGGGTATGCCATTCACTTGCCATTTTTCTTTTGCTGGATGTCTGTTTGCATATCAATAAATATATTTTTTAATGCAATGCACATTGAATTTGTAATTTTTCCAACTTTTATAGTACTTCAATTGTAAAAATTGTGAGCGTGACATTTATTATTATTAGCACTCAATGTTCAAAGATTTACTAGTTGTCAATTAATTTCTTATACGCTGCTGCCATCCCTTAGTTGTAATTTTAAAAGTATGGGGAACTTGAGGACACAGATATTTGAGCACACACACAGGGATGCCAACAGGAATCCCCGGGCCCGGGACACAAATACATTTAGGGCCGCCCGTTAAAAAAAAATATGACTGTGCAAAAACAAAATTTGGGACCCCCTCAGGACAGGGCCTGGGACAACAATCCCAGTTGTCCCCCCCGTCAGCATCTCTGCACACACACATACATGTAGATTCCTTCGAATGTTAAGGGGAAGATTAAAAAAGAGAAACTTTATCTCTCACAGAATCACTATTTAATTAAAATCTTGCTACTCAGTCAGAATATTATTAACCTAGAGTCACAGTCTCTGTCACAATAATCATATAATCATATACAGTGATGTATGTTTTAGGCCTATTGTCAGACATCTACTATTTAAAATGCAGACAATGGCACATAAATTGTCTTTTTTACACGTCCAGGAAAGTTTCTCAGTTTTTAGTAACATTTGTGTGGTCCAGGTAGCTTTGCATAAAAATGGTTGTCATTCGCAAGGCTACTTTTACTTTTATACTTTAAGTAAATTGCTAAGCCTGTACTTTGTTACTTTTACTTGAGTAAAGAAGTTAAACCAGTACTTTTACTTTTACCAGAGTATTTTTTAACACATGTATCTGTACTTCTACTTGAGTACGGGAAGTGAGTACTTTTGCCATCTCTGGTTAGGTTCAGGTCATTTGAAAGTTGTTTTGAAGCCCCCATGTTGCCACTCTTCAGAGGAGAGTCAGAGAGAAAAACCAATTGCAATTGGCCACCTTAAATACCTTTTCTCATGATCGGATTCACCTGTCTATGAAGTTCAAGGCCTAATGAGCTCACCAAAACCAATTGTTTGTTCCAATTAATCAGTGCTAGGTAGCTACAGGTATTCAAATCAACAAAATGACAAAGGTGCCCAAATTTTTGTACCTGTTTAATTTCGTTTTAATTCAGTTATTTGAAAAATCTAATTGAAATTGCTGATCCAAACACCCAATTATTTATAAATGAAAATCATGGAAATTGTCAGGGGTGCCTAAACGTTTGGATACGACTGTATACAGCAAAGCAGTTTAGAGAGATACCGAGTGATACGTAGGCTCAACCAGCGTCAGCTGATAGCAAGAATGCCCCCATCATCAGTGCTGAATGTCCTCATTAGTAAAAGGTGCTGCCTATTTAAGTCCTCAGTGTACTTACCCAGTCTGGAGCACGTAATTATTGCATCAGTGTTCCATCCCTCCCGCTCCAGCCATCACCTGTTTGGTTCTCTGTTTTTCTGGTGGGGTTGGTACAGCATACCTTGGTTATTGCCCATACTTATGATTATTCATAATTGCAGTTTCATGTTGTGAATAGTAGCACAGTATTTACACTATGGCACTGGTTCTCAACCTTTTGCAACTCTTGGCCCACCCATGACAGTTTAAAAAAATTCAGAGGACCACCTTTCCAAATATGATAGTATGAACACAGAATAACAGAAAATTCAAAAAGTACAATGATATTGTAAATGTGCGAATGACCAAAAAAAAGTTTTTGTGTTTCTGTCTGCGGTGTAAAATTATGGAATGGTTTGAATGAGGAACTCAAGCAATGTTCAAGAATGAAAAAGTTTAAAAAGACATACAAATAAATCCTTCTTACAGGGTACAGAAATGATGGTGTTTGATTGTCATTGTTTGTATATTGTTTATTTTTTGGGAGTTCTTGGCCTCTTTCCTTTATTTTCTTTAAAGTACTCATTTATTTTGGTTAAAAAATGTCTGACTTTCGTACTTCTGAGTCTATATAAAATGTTGATAATAAAATAAGTAATATTGAGCTGTGATTAAAAGAAAAAAACATGTACAGCCAGAAATACATATAATTGTATATATAGCTGTAAATCACTTGGAGAATATTTGGAAGATTTCAAGGGGAAAGAAAAAGAAAGTAAAGAGAGAAAGAGAAAGGGAAACTAGATAATGAAAGATAAAGGATGGGGAAAGGGTGGGATTATATAAGTGTAAACTTCTTCCCACTCCTTTTCGGACATGTTTTTTATATTATTTTCTGTGTGAACTGTCTGTTCTGTTTTCCTTTACATCCATCTATCCATCCATCCATTTTCATCCGCTTATCCGAGGTCGGGTCGTGGGAGAAGCAGCTCCAGAGGGGGACCCCAAACATTGTTTTCCTAGGCCACATTAGCCAGCTCTGACTGGGGGATCCCGAGGCGTTCCCAGGCCAGGTTGGAGATATAATCTCGCCACCTAGTCCTGGGTCTTCCTCGAGGCCTCCTCCCAGCTGGAAGTGCCTGGAACACCTCCATAGGGAGGCGCCCAGGGGGCATCCTTACCAGATGCCCAAACCACCTCAACTGGCTCCTTTCGACGCAAAGGAGCAGTGGCTCTACTCTGAGATTCTCCCAGATGACTGAGCATATCACCCTATCTCTAAGGGAGAAGCCAGCCACCCTCCTGAGGAAACCCATTTCGGCCGCTTGTACCCTTAATCTCGTTTTTTCAGTCATGACCCAGCCTTCATACCCTTCATGGTGACAGTAGGAACAAAAATTGCCCGGTAGATCGAGAGCTTTGCATTTTGGCTCAGCTCTCTTTTCGTCTCCGACCAATCTCCCGCTCCATTGTTCCCTCACTCGCAAACAAGACCCCAAGGTATTTGAACTCCTTCACTTGGGGTAAGGACTCATTCCCTACCTGGAGTAGGCACTCCACCGGTTTTCCTTTACATGTTCGAAATAAAACTAAAATCAATAAATCAATCAATCAATATACTCTGCTGTTAATCTGTTATGCCACTGTAGCAGACTAGATCAAGTCAGCTATTTAGATGAAAACTGTCCTTGTATAAAAAAGACTTGGCAGGTTTACTCAGTAACCATTTATTCCTGTAACAATAACAGATTTATATTTATATTATTATTATATTTATATTGAGGTAAGACAACCTGCGTGTTTTTATTTTTATTTTTACAACAACAAAACCTTCACATGCTTAAACTTCAGCACTGGACTGCACCAAGCGCTCAGAATTAACAACACAATACATAGCTATATATGCATACTTCACACTTAAATAAATGATTAAAACAAACACCACATCAAAATCTTAATGATTATGTAACGGATTAAAAGTAGCCTAATGCAGGAAACTGCGCTCATGACGCGGACGATGGCAGTGTGAGTTACATGTGTAAAACAGCGCACTGGACAGCACCATGCACTCAGAATTAACATAATATGCATAATCAGAACTGTGCACAGTCCAGACCTTTTTTAATTGTTCAATGCCACAAGAACAAGAGGTATTACATATTCACAATATCACCCTGAGTCCAGACCTTCATGCTGTCAGTCTGAAGGTCTAGCTTTGCAAGACTAGGGGGGCTAAACCAGGGCTACTGAAAATCTGGACAGGGCTAAAGTCCCCCCGGTGTAGTGCCGTCACTCGTTTTGACGTGATTGGTGTTGCGACATTTAAAACTAAATTAGCTTTTAGATAATGCATCTTGACTTGACTTGAGTGTTTTTGATCAAATAAATTCTTCTGAACAATTAGATAATTAGAAAATAACAAGTTTAGTCAATTAAAAAATAAATACTAATGTATTTATGGGTAGTCTACCACTGCCTACAGGGCCCTCCAGATGGTGCTTGAGGCCCACTAGTGGGCCGCTGCCCATCGGTTGAGAATCCCTGCACTATGGTACTATGGTGTTGAGTTTTGACACAGAACCAAATGGCAAGACTTGAATTGTGCAACTCAGTGTGTATGATTTGTACACCGAACACCCATAACATTGACCACCTGCCTAATATTTTGTAGGTCCCCATTTTGCTAGTCCCGCGTGGACAGACATTGGCTAAAAACACAAAGTCTGGTAAGAATGGTAGGTTTTTTGCACATTCAGATTTAGAGAAAAACAATGTTCCAGTGAGTGTCCTCTTCAGACGAACAACTTTTACAACCAATCATGAGTTTAGGTAGGAGGGGCAGAAACTTAAACAGGAATTGCTCTCAGGCTTTTTACGAAGCGGTAGTGGAAAAGCAGTTAGGTCCCTTCACTTTCCTTGTAAAAAAAAATGTTTGGTCCTTCCCCTCTGCTAAAATTTGAATGCTAAGTTGTCCAGACATCTATACTGTAGCCATTCAAAGATTGCAGATGTAGCAGTCTGGCTGGTGAGACTAGGGTTTATCTGCCAAAACAGCCCTGACCCGTTTAGTCATGGACTCCACTAGACCTCGGAACGTGTGCTGTGGTATCTGGCACCAAGTTGTTAGCAGCAGATCCTTTAAGTCCTGTACGTTGCGAGGTGGGGTCTCCTTGGACCGGACTTGTTTGTCCAGCACATCCCTTAGATGCTCAATTGGATTGAGTTCTGGGGAATTTGGAGGTCAAGTCAACACAGTGAACTTGTTGTTTTCCTCAAAACATTCCTGAACCATTTTTGCTTTGTGGCAGGGTGCAATATCCTGCTGAAAAAGGCTTGATGACATCAGGGAATGCCGATTCCATCAAAGGGTATACCTGGTCTGCAACAATGTTTGCTTAGGTGGTACGTTTCAAAGACAGATCCACATAAATGGCTGTGATTCAAAAAAGAAAATGTGATTCATCAGACCAGGCCACCTTCTTCCATTGCTCTGTGGTCCAGTTCCGATGCTCACGTGCCCATTGTAGGTGCTTTCGGTGATGGACAGGTGTCAGCATGGGCACCCTGACTGGTCTGCGGCTACGCAGTCACATACGCAACAAACTGCGATGCACTGTGTGTTCTGACAACTACAGTATTAGAACCAGCAATACTTTTTTCAGCAATTCAGCAGCTCGTTAGTTGGATCGGACCACACGGGCCAGCCTTTGCTCTCTACCTACTCTACATCAATGAGCATTGGCTGCCCATGACCCTGGTGCCCGTTCACTGCTTTTCTTTTTTTGGACCACTTTTGATTGGTACTGACCACTGCAGACCGTGAACACCCGATAAGAGCTGCAGTTTTTCGGAGATGCTTTGACCTAGTCGTCTAGCCATCACAATTTAACCCTTGTCAAAGTCGCTCAAGTCCTTACGCTTGCCCATTGTTTTTGCTTCTAACACAGCAACTTTGAGGACAACATTTTCACTTGCTGCCTAATATATCCAAACCACTGACAGGTTCCATGATAACGAGATTTTCAATGTTATTCACTTTACCTGTAATTGGTCATAATGTTATGGCTGATCGGTTTATATCATTGGTCTATGTATACATTAGTGTTGAAAAATATCACATGGCATTTTCTGTCAAATATGTATATATATATATATATATATATATATATATATATATATATATATATGTATACCTTATAATCATAAGTGAGCTTGCATTGCAAATGATCACTGGTCATTTCACTCAGTCAAGGGTTCCAAAGCAGCAGCATGATTTCTTATTCAAACAGAAGACACTAATCACCTGATAGAAAGAGTGAGAGAAAAAACGAAATACAATTCTCCACTGAGTGACACTTCAATTAGCCTCCTGTCCTCCTTGGCGCTAATAGTCAGATGGTCGAGCAATGCAGGGACAGGGCAGGTCATTAAAACATCTTTAAAACTCGTAAGGTTTACTCAAGGCCAGTGATTAAGGATCTGCAGCCCTGACAGCTGGCTAGGGCATGTTTCCCATCTCCCCCAAGAAATAAAAGCAATATCCGTCTAATTGCAAGAGCCAAGTGATTGCACACAATGAAAAAAAAAATCTGTTGCCTAGCTATAGGCCAAGATCTCTATTCCACAAGTTGGATAACGAGTGTAGACTCACACATGACTAGAGTTCCCCACATACCCCAAATGGAACCCTATACCCTGGTCAGGACCCTGGTCTAAGGTAGTACATTTGGGGAAAAGTGTGCCATTTGGGATACAAAACATTATCTTGCTTAGTTCAGCCCATCACAGATCTACAGAGTCGCTCTGTCTCTTTTGTTATTTGTCATATTCGTACTGACTAACTGACAGTGTGGTTTAAAAATACACAGCCTAGCTCCTATAAAGTGCCTTTACTTATTTTCATGTGCTGAGTTTTCTCTTCCCTTTCAAAGCTACAGGGAGGCCTGACAAAATGTTTACCATATAGTGTTTTAGTTATGCCTTAAAGACTAAATGAGACACGTTTGTTTCATCGCTGCATTGGTTCGACAGCGCATAGAGTTGTCAATCACAAATTCAGAGGTTGTACCACATTACTCTGTTAAAAGTTGAGGAATAAAGTGCCACACATTTTCAGACTTGTTCGCTTAAAATACAGTGATGTATTTTAGATGCTTCAGAAGGAAATAATACCAAATAATGGACATCAGGAATTGCTTGTGATTCATAATTCAATTATAGACGGTAACAGTTTTACAAAGCATAATGCCTTCACACCTTAGCTGATCTCATCACATCCAATGTGTTGGAACCCTTATCATTATTAATTTCCATAGCAATAACCATTCTAATACACTACTGAATTATTAACAATTCGCAGCATTGTTCTGCATGGAGAAACCTAAATGGCACACATTCACCCTTCTATATTCAGCATGGCTATCATAACAGGTGCGATAGAGTGCTGTGGTGGAACATAATACGATGTGAATGCCATAGTGAAGATTAAGATGACACATTGAATGGACCAAGACTATGTTGATATATGTTTGTTAAAAAACAAAATTTCCCTTAATATACAAAAAGATATGAGTTCTCTGATTGGCCAGCGGCACATCGGTACAGTAGTAGGTTCACTTGATTTGATCTCCAGATGCGCTACACAGTAAAAACGGCTGTGTTAAATCAACACCCTAAGTGTTAAATTAACACTCTCAGTGTTTATATAGGTCCATATTGACACTGAATAGTGTTAATATAACACTTAGGGTGTTGATTTAACACAGACGTTTTTACTGTGTAGGTAGACAAAATGTGTAACTACAGAAATACATTATACTTCAAGATTGCATAGTTGTGCCTAATCACCTGTCAATGGCAACTATTGCCTACATTGAACTCCAAAAGTATTTGGATACTGACACATTTATCCTCACCGGCCACTTCATTAGGTAAAGCTGTTCAACTAGTCGTTAATGCAAATATCTAATTAGCCAATCACGTTGCAGCAAGTCAATGCATTTAGGCATGTAGACATGGTCAATATGATCTGAAGTTCAATCCAAGCATCAGAATGTGAAGAAAGGTGATTTAAGTGACATGGAATGTGGCATGGTTGTTGTTGGTGCCCGATGGACTGGTTTGAGTATTTCAGAATGGGCTGATCTATTAGGATTTTCCTACACAAATATCTCTACGGTTTATAGAGAATGGTCTGTAAAAGAGAAATTTGAGATTCAGTTCTTTGGGCAAAAAAGTCTTGTTGATGGCAGAGGACAAAGGAGAATGGCCAGACAGTTTAGAGGTGATAGAAAGGCAACAGTAACTTAAATAATCACTTGTTACAACCAAGGTATGCAGAACAACATTTCTGAACATGTCGACCCTTAAAGCAGATGGGCTACAGCAGCAGAAGACCACACTGGGTGCCACTCCTGTCAGCTAAGAACAAGAAACATAGGCTACAATTTGCACAGGCCCACCAAAATTGGACTAAAAAAGATTGGAAAAATGTTGCCTGGTTTGATGAGTCTCAATTTATGTTGCAACATTAAGATGGCAGGGACATAATTTAGCATAAACAACATGAAAGCAAAGTTTCATCCTGCCTTATATCAATGGTTCAGGCTGATGGTGGTGTAATGGTGTGGAGGATATATACTTGGCAAACTTCAGGCCCCCAATTGAGCAATGACTAAATGCCACAGATTACCTGAGTGTAGTTGCTGACCATGTCCATCCCTTTATGAACACAGTGTACCCCTCTAATGTCTACTTCCAGCAGGATAAAGTGGCATGTCACAATGTTCACTTCATCTCAAACTGATTTCTTGAACTTGATAATGAGTTCACTGTAATCAATTGTCCTCCACAGTCACCAGATCTCAATCCAATCGAACACCTTTGGGATGTGGTGGAGCGGGAGATTTACATCATGGATGTGCAGTAGACAAATCCACAGCAACTCTGTGATGCAATAGTTAAAAAATGGACTAACATCTCTGAGGAATGTTTCTATCACCTTGTTGAATATTTGCCACAAAGATTTAAGGTAGTTCTGAAAGCAAAAGGAGGTTCAACCAGGTACTAGCTAGGCGTACCAAGGGAAGTGGCCAGTAAATGTAGATTATTGTTGTAGCATCAGTACTGCATGTGGATGTTCAGAAATCAGAAATTCTGGGCTCTGCATTGTATGGTTTGAATCTGAAATGTTACAAAGCCGCTGGGTTAAAAGGGCTGATTGTAGTTGTAGTTGAAGTTGAGTGTCTGTAGTGAATATCCTCCATGTTTCACATTTTACTTTAATTACGGCACCTATAATTCTAGTTTCTCAAACTATCATAGTATAAATAGATGCTGACTTCCAAATTAGAAAATGATCATATTTCTCTAGAGAATGCTAATGAGGAAATAATAAATTATTATATTATTTTACCTTCGCTATCATCAGGCATGTCTCTCCAAGGATGGATCTACATACTACGAGGTGCCTGGGCACAAACATTTTTGGGGGGCCCCCATTACCTCCCCCATGCCTGAACCCACACAATATTTGCACACACAACCACCCCCCACCCACACCAATTGCTTGTTTTGACATATGCATATATGATGGTAGTACAGCAAAAAACACATGTAGATTTCTCACACAGGATTTATAGTGCAATAACTGAATCATGTAAAAAATGTATACAGTATCTCACAAAAGTGAGTACACCCCTAACATTTTTCTAAATAATTGATTATAACTTTTCATGTGACAACACTGCAGAAATGACAATTTGCTAATTTGTAAATTAGTGAGTGTACAGCTTTATAACAGTGTAAATATGTTGTCACCTCAAAATAACTCAACACACAGCCATTAAGGTTTAAACTGCTGGCAACAAAAGTGTGTACACCCTTGAAAATGTCTAATCTGGGCCCAAATTTGTCAATATTATGTGTGTCCACGATTATTTTCCAGCACTGCCTTAACCCTCTTGGGCATTGAGTTCACCAGAGCTTCACAGGATGCCACTAGAGTCCTCTTCCACTCCTCCATGACATAATCAATGTGCTGGTGGATGTTAAAGACCTTGCGCTCCTCCACCTTTCAATTGAGGGTGCCCCACAGATGCTCAATAGGGTTTAGTTCTGGAGACATGCTTGGCCAGTCCATCACCTTTACCCTCAGCTTCTTTAGCAAGGCAGTGGTCATCCTGGAGGTGTGTTTGGGTTCATTATAATGTTGGAATACAGCCCTGCAGCCCAGTCTCTGAAGGGAGAGGATCATGCTCTGCTTCAGTACGTCACAGTACATGTTGGCATTCATGGTTCCCTCAATGAACTGTAGCTCCCCAGCACTCATGCAGGCCCAGACCATGACACTCCCACCACCATGCTTGACTGTAGGCAAGACACATTTGCCTTTACTCCTCACCTGGTTGCCACCACACATCCTTAACACCATATTGAACCAAATAATTTTATCTTGGTCTCATCAGACCACAGAATATGGTTCCAGTAATCGATGTCCTTAGTCAGCGTGTGTTCAGCAAACTGTTTGCGGACTTTCTAGTGCATCATCTTTAGAAGAGGCTTCCTTCTGGGACGACAGCCATGCAGACCAATTTGATGCAGTGTGCAGCATATGGTCTGAGCACTGACAGGCTGACCCTCCACCGCTTCAACCTCTGCAGCAACCTCTGTGCTGGAAGCACTCATATGTCTATTTCTCAAAGACAGCCTCTGGATATGATGCTGAGCATGTGCATTCATCTTTGGTCGACCATGGTGAAGCCTGTTCTGAGTGGAACCTGTCCTGTTAAAACGTTGTATGTTCTTGGCCACCGTGCTGCAGGTGAGTTTCAGGGTCTTGGCAATCTTCTTATACCCTAGGCCATCTTTATGTAGAGCAACCATTTTTTGTTTCAGAGTTCTTGTGGTGCCATGTTGAACTTGTGAACCAGTGACCTGTATTGTCACGTTGTTGGCGGTGTAGGGGGGAGACCAGGCAGGAGAATACTGTTTCATAGTTTAATGTGAATAGTCCAGGGTATACAACTGAAGAGTAATGGCAGGCAGCATAGAGTAACGAGTGCACAACGGTAGATGCTTAACTGATTACTATGCTTCCTAAAAACACGGACAGATAAAGAGCATACGCATAACTCAAATGGAATAACGGGAGTGCACAATTGTAATAACTATATTCCATGCTCTATTGTGGCATAAACACTTTGGCTACGCAATAAACTCAAACCACATCATACTACTGCCTACTTACATAGATGACATATCCCCGGACTACAGGAACCCAAATGCAACATAAAAAACATAATCAATCACTGACATTAACAATAAACTGCACCACTCCCCTCAATCACCAGAGCTTATATAGGGACTAATAGACACAGCCAAATGATCTTAGCAATCAGATAAACAAGCACTTCCATTTACTATAATGAGACCTATCCAATGCTACTGGTATTCAGGGGGTGGCGCAACTGCTCCATAATTTACACACATTAACCAAACATAAAAAACAGTACCTTAGACTTGATATACAATTAAACACAAACACAATAAACAGAAATATACATATACCCTCACCTAAAGGATTATTAGGAACACCCAATCAATGTCTCCTTAATGCAATTATCTACTCAACCAATCACATGGCAGTTGCTTCAATGCATTTAGGGGTGTGGTCCTGGTCAAGACAATCTCCTGAATTTCAAACTGAATGTCAGAATGGGAAAGAAAGGTGATGCAACCAATTTTGAGCTTTTGGTTGTTGGTGCCAGACGGGCCGGTCTGAGTATTTCACAATCTGCTCAGTTACTGGGATTTTCACACACAACCATTTCTAGGGTCTACAAAGAATGGTGTAAAAAAGGAAAAACATCCAGTATGCGGCAGTCCTGTGGGCGAAAATGCCTTGTTGATGCTAGAGGTCAGAGAAGAATGGGCCGACTGCTTCAAGCTGATAGAAGGGCAACTTTGACTCAAATAATCACTTGTTACACCCGAGACCCCACCGGGTACCACTCATCTCCACTACAAATACGAAAAAGAGGCTACAATTTGCAGGAGCTCACCAAAATTGGACAGTTGAAGACTGGAAAAATGTTGCCTGGTCTGATGAGTCTCGATTTCTGTTGAGACATTCAGATGGTAGAGTCAGCATTTGGCGTAAACTGAATGAGAACATGGATCTATCTTGCCTTGTGCAGGCTGGTGGTGGTGGTGTAATGGTTTGGGGGATGTTTTCTTGGCACACTTTAGGCCCCTTAGTGCAAATTGGGCATCGTTTAAATGCCACGGCCTACCTGAGCATTGTTTCTGACCATGTACATCCATTTATGGCCACCATGTACCCATGCTCTGACGGCTACTTCCAGCAGGATAATGCACCATGTCACAAAGCTTGAATCATTTCAAATTGGTTTCTTGAACATGACAATGAGTTCACTGTACTAAAATGGCCCCCACAGTCACCAGATCTCAACCTAATAGAGCATCTTTGGGATGTGGTGGAACGAGAGCTTCGTGCCCAGGATGTGCATCCCACAAATCTCTATCAACTGCAAGATGCTATCCTATCAATATGGGCTAACATTTCAAAATAATGCTTTCAGCACCTTGTTGAATCAATGCCACATATAATTAAGGCAGTTCTGAAGGCAAAAGAGGGTCAAACACAGTATTAGTATGGTGTTCCTAATAATCCTTTAGGTGATTGTATATACAATGAGTCCATATCTCAGTTCCATGGAACGGCATCCCAGTCTGGGACACCGTTACAAGTATGAGTGCGTGTGAGAGCGATAACACCAAATTAAACACACCTGCTTCCCATTTACACCTGAGACCTTGTAACACTAACGAGTCACATGACACCGGGGAGGGAAAATGACTAATTGGGCCCAATTTGGATGTTTTCACTTAGAGGTGTACTCACTTTTGTTGCCAGTGGCTTTGACCTTACTGGCTGTGTAAGTTATTTTGAGGGGACAGAAAATGTACACTGTTATACAAGCTGATACTGTAGCTCTTTAAAAATTGACTACTGCAAAATCATCAGGGTGTCTGGTTTTATGTTGTTTATGTGTTTAGGTAAAATTAACATTTTTGTTTTATTTCATGAACGACTGACAACAATTCTCCCAAATTCCAAATAGAAATATTTATTTGCAGAAAATGCAAATGGTAAAATAAGAGAAAAGGTGCAGTGTTGTCAGACCTCAAATAGTGCTGTCAGCTGTCTGTTTCTTTGAGATGTGTGAAAAAAATCAGATTAAGGTGGTTTGGGGAAAAACTATTTTATAATCATTATACTTGATGCAGTTTGGACTGTGCCACCTGCCTGCAGATGTGAGGTAGTGCAGCCCACTTTTTGAGCGCCTGTCGTACCTCACATTCTCACATCATACACACACAAGAGATGCACGCTCTTGGCTGGCACGCCCCACGACCCACATCAAATGAGCCATCAAAATAGAATTGGTCACCAGACCAGGGGTGTAATTTAGTTAATTATCGTTCACCCACTTAAAATTTTGTTTCCAGCTTTTTTCAATGTTGAAAATGTTTATAATGTTTACCTCAATTCTAATTGCACCAACCTCTTTGCCAAGTGTGAAACCATGAATGTTTTCTCCCTGTGCATGATGAATTTACCTCCAACAGCGCATTCAGTATTCTGTTCTCCTGAGTGCGCGCAATGGCAGAGATGCAGCAGATGAGGTGCCAAAGATAACTTCTTAATAACGTCAATATTAGCAATATTACATACTATATGAGCTAACTCCTGTGGCTGTTTTAGAAATAGAAAGACTTCCAAAACAAAGCAGACCATTGGAAAATGAGTTTTCAAAACTGTAAAGAAAATAGTTGCTGATATTTAAGTCAGTATCTAATTAGCCACCATGCAAGAGCTCTGATTATACTGTACTGCAAAGTAACTGTATTAAGTAGCTGAGTGTGTGGCTCAAATATATAGCCTAACTGTGAAAGTAGCTCATTTTATTTATTTAATAAGAGAATAAAAGACATGCAGTGAAAGACAAACACATGATAAGCCCTCACGCATACCCATATAATAATTAATATAATTTTAAACTTTGCTTTAAAGAGAATATTGAGACAAGCAGGGATAGAAGACAAAGTCATACTGAGGCAGGCTGCAATATTGGAAGATCAAGAGAGAAGAGAAGTTAGTGCATATTTTATAAAAAAACGTTTCTTCATGCATATTTGTTCATGTTCAAGTGACCTTTCTGACAGGGCAGAAGCTATTGATTAGTGGATAAAGTAGGCCTAGGCCACACATGACACATGACATATAGCCTACTGGAATAAAACTTAAATCTCCTCAGAAATCTGTAGCAAAAGTTCTGTATTAACATTTCAATTAATTATTAAGTGTTCATCATTATAACATCATATTGAATGTAAGACACTAGCTATCCTTTACCTATATAAAACTCATTGGTAAGCAAAACGCCAATGCAATGCTCAGGAATTTATTGCTGATTCAGGGATGATTTGTAAGCATCGTGTCATTTTGTATACAGTTGTTTACAATCAATAGGACCCTTTTCTCAATACTTAGGTAACTTTTTCATAACTCTTTAAACATTGAGCACAACAGCAGTATGTGGGCTAAAGCAAGGTGAAGCCTCTATCATTCTGTTTTTGAGCAAGACAGTTAACCCTAACTGTTCCCAGGTTGTTTCTGTAAATAATAATTATTTCGTAATCAACTTACCACTAAACTTGATTCAAATCGTTTCAATATTGGGAAGGTTAATAAATTGATACTTTTGTCCAACTAATATTGTATGATACTAAACCTAGACACACCAACAAGCATATGTAAAGACTAATGTCAGTAGTTTGCAAAACTTCTGGGTGAACATGTAGCCTATTTATATTTTGTATAATGTATACAAAAGCCCTAGAATGTAATTGGGAGGTTATTATAATGCATTTTAATTTCGGGAAGACATTAAGGGCCTAGGTGTAAAATGCACGTCCCGCCACTGGACATGACCCTTTATATTTTTCTGGACAATACGAAAAAATCCTGTGACATTTTGGCATATATAATTTGTGATTTTGTCATTGTTCTATAATAATACCATTACATTTGTTTAATGGTATAGATATGAATAAAATCACTTTTGGGAAATACTTTCAGTCCAAAAATGAGTATAGGCCTAGCAGACAATAGTTTTGAAACTCGCAACCTTTAGCACCATAGGCTGGTTCTTTACGTTTCTGTTCTTAAACCATCACAGGCAGACTTGTATTTCAGTATCAACTACAATGCATTGCGAAAGTATTCGGTCTCCTTGAACTTTTCGACCTTTTGCTACATTTAAAGCTTCAAACATAAAGATATGAAACTGTAATTTTTTGTGAAGAATCAACAACAAGTGGGACACAATCATAAAGTGGAACGAAATTTATTGGATATTTCAAACTTTTTTACAAATAAAGAACTGAAAAATTGGGCGTGCAAAAGTTAATTAAGTTAATACTTTGTAGCGCCACCTTTTGCTGCGATTACAGCTGTAAGTCACTTGGGGTATGTCTCTATCAGTTTTGCACATCGAGAGACTGAAATTTTTGCCCATTCCTCTTTGCAAAACAGCTCGAGCTCAGTGAGGTTGGATGGAGAGCATTTGTGAACAGCAATTTTCAGTTATTTCTTTATATTCTAATAATTAATATTACTAATTCTATTTGACTTGGCCATTCTAACACCTGGATATGTTTATTTGTGAACCATTCCATTGTAGATTTTGCTTTATGTTTTGGATCATTGTCTTGTTGGAAGACAAGTCTCCTTCCCAGTCTCAGGTCTTTTGCAGACTCCATCAGGTTTTCTTCCAGAATGGTCCTGTATTTGGCTCCATCCATCTTCCCATCAATTTTAGCCATCTTCCCTGTCCCTGCTGAAGAGAAGCAGGCACAAACCATGATGCTGCCACCACCATGTTTGACAGTGGGGATGGTGTGTTCAGGATGATGAGCTGTGTTGCTTTTACACCAAACATAACGTTTTGCATTGTTGCCAAAAAGTTCAATTTTGGTTTCATCTGACCAGAGCACCTTCTTCCACATGTTTGGTGGGTCTCCCAGGTGGCTTGTGGCAAACTTTAAACGACACTCTTTATGGATATCTTTCAGAAATGTCTTTCTTCTTGCCACTCTTCCATTAAGGGCAGATTTGTGCAGTATACGACTGATTGTTGTCCTATGGACAGACTCGCCCACCTCAGCTGTAGATCTCTGCAGTTCAACCAGAGTGATCATGGGCCTCTTGGCTGCATCTCTGATCAGTCTTTTCCTTGTATGAGCTGAAAGTTTAGAGGGACGGCCGGGTCTTGGTGGATTTGCAGTGGTCTGATACTCCTTCCATTTCAATATTATTGTTTGCACAGGGCTCCTTGGGATGTCTAAAGCTTGGGAAAAATTTCTGTATCCAAATTCAGCTTTAAACTTCTCCACAACAGTATCTCGGACCTGCCTGGTGTGTTCCTTGTTCTTCATGATGCTCTATGTGCTTTCAACGGACCTCTGAGACTATCAAAGAGAGCAGGTGCATTTATACGGAGACTTGATTACACACAGGTGGATTATATTTATCATCATTAGTCATTTAGATCAACATTGGATCATTCAGAGATCCTCACTGAACTTCTGGTGAGAGTTTGCTGCACTGAAAGTAAAGGGGCTGAATAATTTTGCTCGCCCAGTTTGTCCGTTTTTTATAGGTTAAAAAAGTTTGACATATCCAATAAATTTCGTCCCACTTCATGATTGTGTCCCACTTGTTGTTGCTTCTTCACAAAAAATTACAGTTTTATATCTTTATGTTTGAAGCCTGAAATGTGGCAAATGGTCGAAATGTTCAAGGGGGCCGAATACTTTCGCAAGGCACTGTAAACTTTTAGTATCAACTAATCTCAAAGGTTTAAATATTAGAGAAATATGGTATGTTCAGCAAGTCAATGCATAATTCCAAACGGATGACAGATACTGAAATATATATGACACACCTGAACAAAGTAAAAAAAAACTAAACAATTCCCAATCGTAAAATGAAAAGCATGACCCTCACCCATTCCTTTCCATGTCTTTGAGAAATCGTTTAACAATAATGAGCAGAAATTCATGGTTCTTTGGATTTACCATTTACTGTGTGGACAGTCTGTGGTGTTAAGGAGTCGGATTTGTAGACAGAAGGTTGCTGGTTCAATTTCCAACTATGCTATGCCAAATGTTGTTGTGTTTTTGAGCAAGGCACTTTACCCTACGTTTCTCCGGGGGGATGTCCCTGAATTTGCTGTAAGTTGCACTGGACAAGTGTCTCCGAAATGACAAAAATGTAAATGACATTAACAGAATGGCATTGTAACAATATAACCTAATACAGTATATTCTAGGTCAACACATTCAACACTAAAAATATATATTTTTCTATACATATACTATAGTTTATTGTGTTGTTTGACGTTGCCCGATTGTGTACGTCAGAAGCCGTGTGTTAAAAAATGGATAAGGCAGTCCTTTAACGCCATCTAGGTTGTGATTCAGAGCCTTAGGAACTTGATAGAATGAATTATTAAAAGGTTAGATGCTATAATTGCACAGGGTCTTTACTTGGAGTAGAGTGGTGAAGTCAGGTTACCCAGGAGGCAGAGCACAGAAGTAACAAATGATTAGAAAATATTATCAAAAGAGTGTATTGGAAAAACTTTTTCATAAATTCAGCTGGTCCTCCTGAGCATTGCAGTTTAGGAGTTGTACTGTGTAACATCGCTTGACCGTCTCAGTCTGTCAGATGACTTTGTCCAATAAGCAATCCATCTCAGCAGCACAGGCAGACCAGGTGAATCTAGGCACAGGAAAGAAAACAGTACTGGGTTCCAGATGGCATAGACAGAGGAATGGCCAAGTGTGAAAACAATTAAAGGACACTAAACGCAGCTACTACTGTGTCAATACACTTTGCATTTTGATATTTGTAAAAGCTCATAATTTAAATTTAGTAGTACTGTGTTTTTTCAGAATCATAATGAACATCAATGCAAGATTGTATTTGTTTCTTTTGTCTAGAGCATGGTACTCCTTGTATTTCAAACGACACAGGAAACATATTACACCTATTACTGGTTTCCTTGTTATCATGGGAGGGGATTGTTATTTCTCTGCCTGCCGAGTCATCTTCCATTATTAGTGATGGCAGAATAGTCACCAAGTAGGCTACAGTTGGGCTAGTAAATGAAAGGTCACTGGTTAATCCCCTAACTGACCTGGTGGAAAAACATGATTGCTTCCAGATAGTTGTTGTACGTAAGAATGTATTCTTAGCATGCCTGGGACTTTGTCTTGTTTTTCACATTTGTCTAGTGATACTGTATCTGTGACTAGAAGCGTCATGCACCTTTTTCTTTTTAAGGGGGCACAGTGTGCACAACACATGCAAACAGGTGCCCACAAATACTGATATTAAAAAGAAAATCCACTTGGCTCAAAAATCTGAGGGGGCACGTGCACCCTCAGTTTCAATGGGCATGACGCCGCTGTCTGTGACTGTTCTCCCAAATTCCAAGTAAAAACTATTACAACCAAAGTGTTTGGGTCTTAAAACATACTCTGTGATCCTGACATTTTTTGGAGGAGCTGGATGTCCTGTTTCTTTTTATTATTATTTAGGTATTCAATCATTGCTAAAATAATGAAACTAGAAAAAAAATCTATTAGTACTATTTTAATATTTCTTAGCCATTTATTATATGTTTATAGTGCAATGTAAGACGAGATTGTATAGAGAATACCATTCAAAACCAATTCGATTTTTATTATAAAGTGTTGTACTACAGTTCCAAATCAAACTGCTGAATGATTAATCTTATGAACATTGTAATACAATTGTATGGTATATTATTTCAGTACAAAATAATTCACAATCATTTTTTTGGTGAATCTTTCCAGATTTTCCTCCCTTCCCAATTCCCACTAACCCTGCCTTATTGGCAGCTCATCTACTAATTATCAGACCCTTCATTAATGAATACGGTGAGCTAGTTCAGTGGCTACAGCTAAACTGTGGAACATCTGGTGTGCCCCGAGGAGAGGGTTTGAAAAACACTGTCACAGACAACAATACTTCAAGACAAATTTGCATAGAATTGTTCCTTATGTGCAACACATGTCAATCTTTGGAAAGCACATTGCTGTGTAGTGCTGGTCTTTGTCTTAACTTGCATGACTAATTATCTGGAAATGTTAAAGTGTGCCCAGATGTAATCTGTACTTCGATACACCTGAGATGTCTCAGGCACTTCGTACCTCCTTGCAGTCTCATTTGGCAACAATAAAAAAAAATAAACAAGTAAAAGACATTCCCATGAACAAAATTATGGTTTATTGAATTGGCAAATTATATCCTGAAGGACCAAATTACTAAAATTTAAAACGTCTGGCAACATAATTGATGGTACCTTTAGGACATAACAGTAGAATTGAGATAACATATGTGTAGGTCTTAGGTCTCAGTAAACAGGAACGTGGGGAGGGTGTGGACTGATTGTTGGGAAATACAAAATGAGTGGAGGGTGTGACGGGAAGCTGAAGAAAAGTGGTTGGGTAGGGGGGATGTGGGGCTTTTTTTTGGCATTTTCACTGTTGTCACTATGTTGTCCACTATGTATTTTAGGTTGATTAAAATAATATAACACCTTTTGAAAACAGAATTGCATGCTTGATTGCTTACCAGAAATCAAAATGTGTGCGCACATCCAGGGTAGTAACCAGAAATCTCTTATTTCTATAATAATAATTAGAATCAAATCATCTGTTCTCCTTTTCAGCTGTTGAAGGTTGTGGACAAGTTTCATCATTATGTGTTCATTGGGCCTCTAGAAAAAATATTTAATCAGTCCATATGCATTTAGATACTAGGCTAGGTGGCCCAGTGACAAAATGAACGCTTGGTATTTTGGTCCGCAAGCAGGACAGTGAACCCTCATTTCTCAAAGGTTGTTGGTGCAAATTACAATCTTGCCTGGTTAAATAAATATCTAATACAAATTTAAATAAAAATACCTCAAACATACACTTTCTTTCAAAGGTTTGGGATCACTCAGGAATGTTTATATTTTTGATTGAAAAATATTCATTAAATCATCATGGTGGCATTAAATTAAGAATATATTTCTAAGATATTGCCATTGTTGGCGATGACTGATTTAAAATTATTTATTAAAATACATTGGCAAAGCAGCTTTTTCAGCAGCCAAGTGTCCTAATAATGATGTCTTTTAGCTCATCCATAATTAATCACATCTTGACTATAACTTCCTATCAATGTACTGCCACCTTGGTGAATGAAGGTATCCATGCTAGGAATTTAATGACGGCCACGATGGGCATGGCCGCCAATGCCCCATTGTGTGGCCTTAATACCCTGTTAAAAATTGTAATCCTTTCAGTCAATGTGGCCGATGTGCCCTAGGGCTAAATGGAAAAAACTATATTATTCTGATTCGCTGCCTGTTACTGCTCCAGCTGCATACGCTAATCACAGGCCGAAAGACCCCACAGGCACTTGGACATCTACATTTCCATTGGCCAATCATTGCGTCCATCACACATATGCACACACACATGCACACACAGTCTTAAAGTCCCCATGGCTTGTCCCCAAGATCTGTTGAGTCTTGCAAAAGCGACCAAAAAATAAAGGTAATCAAATAGTAAAGCAATGTTATAATAGAAATACATTTGAGTCTCTTGTAAATATGTATATATAAGTCAGATCTAAAAATAAGTCAGATATAAAATACTTTGACAACGGTTGTCAATTTACTTCATAATATTACAGTACAGGAGTAAAATTCTCTAATGTTACTTGCTAGCTAGTAAGGATTTGCAGATAGTTAGCTGTGCTAGCTGACTGCTAATTTTACACACAAAAAGGATATATTTATTTAAAGAAGCCAAATATGAAAACATACATATTATCTAGCAAAATCAGTGATGGCTGGTGGTGAAAATGGGTGGGCTAAATGCATAATAAATCCATCAAAAGTTCACGTTGCATCAAAGTTCAAAAGTTTAAAGTTCAAAGTTGTTTATTTATCATATGCATCGAATAACATCACATCATCCTATGCAGAGAAATTCTTTTGACATGGCTCAACACATCTATGCAGTGGGCTTAAAAAAAGATTTCAACAATATAAAGAATTTTTAAAACAATAATTGCAATAGTAATAATAATAATACGCTATGTACTGAGCAATGATCTGGAAAATGTACAACACTAGAAGTAATAAATATTATAGATTTGGCATGGAAAATTGCTTTTAAAGGAGCAATTGAATTCTGCTACATTAGATGTAGAGAGCATGAAATGACCAGAGAATGTTAGTGCTCAACAGATGATTTGTGATCAGTGTCAGTGTTCCATGTTGAGCAGCCGAATGGCCTGGGGGAAGAAACAGTTTTTAAGTCTGGTAGTCCGTGCCTTGATGCTCCGGTAACGTCTACCAGACGGCAGCAGCGAGAAAAGTTCACGGCCTGGATGGATGTGATCTTTAAGAATGTCCTTTGTTTTCCTAAGGCATCACTTCTGGTAGTTGCCTTGCACGAAGGGGAGGCAGCAGCCTATGATGCGCTCCGCTGACTTCAGCACCCTCTGAAGGGCTTTACGATCAGCAGCGGAGCAGCTGCCGTACCAGGCTGTAATGCAGCCTGAGAGGATGCTCTCAATGGTGCACCTGTAGAAGTTTATTAAAATCCTGACAGACATGCCAAACTTCTTGAGTCTCCTCAGGAAGTATAGGCGCTTTTGGGCAGTTTTTGTTGCCGAGATTGTCTGTCTGGACCATGTGAGGTTGTTGCTGA
>JACXGM010012045.1:0-24399 GCA_016801145.1 Umbra pygmaea
CCCCCCCCCCCCACTCTGTCTGGCTCCAGTTGCCCAATCAATTACCTCGACAGTAGTGAAAAAAAGACAGACAGAATGAAGAAGAGACTGAAAGAAACAGACAGAGGTATGAAGAGATAGACAGAATGAAGAAGAGAGAGAAAAAAAACAGACAGACATATGGAGAGACAGAGATATATATTGAATGTTCAACAGTCTTTAAACATATGTTGGTGTTAATGCTCTCAAAATGGTGTGTGTGTGTGTGTGTGTGTGTGAGAGAGAGAGAGGGAGAGCAAAGACAAAGAGAAAGAGAGAGATTTTCCAGTTGCTTTCTTTGCTTTGGCAATGTAAATAAATGTTTCCCATGCCAATAAAGCCCTTTAAACTGAAATGAGTATGAGAGAAAGATAGACAGAGAGAGAGAGAGTGTGTGAGTGTGAGAGAGAGACGGAGAGAGAGAGTCAAAACACAGTCAAAACATGGTCTGCAATTCCACCCAGAATCTGTTTAGACTGTGATGTCACTTACACCAGCAAGAATATGATGCGTATGCCTGGAATAAACACTTAAACTGTTTTGTCTTGGAAAAAAACATTTCACTTACTGTACATAGCAAATTTTTAGATTTAGAATTAATTGCTGGAGCAATTAGCGTGTAGTGCTTTGGTCAAGGGCACATTGATAAATTTGTCACTTTACCTGTTCTGAGAGTCCAACTAGTAATCTTCTGCTGGTCAAACACTGTAACCACTTGATCTGTCATGTTGTCCATAGTTCAGCACTATAGCCTTTATTCACTGAACAGCAGGGAGCTGTGCCAAACCTGAAAAAGTCTGCTCTAAACATCCAGGAACTAGCCTGGCCAATCACCTCATCCGGTGGTAGTGTTCTGTAGACCGTAACCACAACAACCAGAGTCAGTGGCCCCAGACCAAATTGTTAGATGACCTTACAATAACAAAAAAATGGAATATGAACTTTATTAGAAGAGACACTTTTCAAATCTGGACAGAGTACAACTAGTCAGAAAGGAAAGGTCTTCAGAACAATAAAGTCAACAAACCTAATTTTGATATAAAAAATTACCACAGCTAAAGAAAATACCTTGCCATTGTTTTTTTTATATTGGTGTTCTGCCTAACCATGTTCATATGCCTAACAGTGTTGACATCATTTTATTTGATGTTAAATGTTATTGTGTTAATGTATTTATTGGTGTTGCTATAATTCTAATGCAAGTTAAACATTGCAAAATTACTAAAGGGGCAGTTTATGATTTTTCGATAAGACATGCTTTACAGCGGCTTCTGAAAAGCGTAACTATTTAAGGCCCTTGTCTTCTCTCGTGAAGCGGGTGTTTATTGGGGTCGGCGTGTGGATGGGGGTCGGCTGCGTCGTGGTGGGGGGTCTATCTAAATCTCTAATTTGTGTATAGATGTGGAGAGGGGTGGGAGAAGGGACACACACATGCTTACACACACACATACACAAACAAACACACATGAACATGCACAGACATTTACACACAGACCCAGGCACACACACAAACAAACACACACACATACTCACACACTGGCAGCGGAGACAGGCAGGGGAGCATTCACTATTGTTAGGCAAACAGAAAAGACTTTGCTTCACTCTATACAAAAACACACACAGACATGCACACACACACATATGCACACACACACTTTACACCAGCCCGGTGCCCCTTTCCTAAGAAAATATACATTCTTTATTCTGTCGTTCTCCATTTTTCTTTCTTTCTTTCTTATCTGAGGGTCTCTCGGCTCCGTTAATGATGTTTTTGGGGTCCCGTTGTCAGGGGCGTCGTCGGGGGCAACAGGGGTGTGAAACCATGGTGACGACGGCCAGGGAGGGCTGCAACTGTCTGACCCTACGGGGGGAGGAGTGAAGGGAGGGGGGAATTGCAGAATATTCCTCAACACTGCATAGATTATTTTTTCTATCTGGGTATAGAGAGACTGAAGGGTAGAGAGAGAATGCACACATGAGTGAAAGTGAGAGAAAGTGCGTGAGAGAGCGAGAGAGAGACAGAGAAAGCAACAGAGAGAGAGCAACAGAGAGAGAGAAAGAGAGAGAGAGACATAGAGAGAGAGAGAGAGAGGGAGAGAGAGAGAGAGAGAGAGAGAGAGAGAGAGAGAGAGAGAGAGAGAGAGAGAGAGAGAGAGAGAGAGAGAGAGAGAGAGAGAGAGAGAGAGAGAGAGAGAGAGAGAGAGAGAGAGAAAGGCCTCGTAAAAATCTTCCATGATAGTTTGGCAGCCTGCAAAGGGAACATTGTGTTAATGATTAATATGAAGTCACAGGAATTCCATGGCAGAGTTACTCTCTCTCTGTCTCCATGTCTCTCTCCTAATGCCTCCCTCTCTCTCTTCTTCCCTCTCCTCCTCACCCTTCCTTCTCTCTCCTTCCCTCTAACTGTCTGCTCCCCCGGTACCAGCTCATTTTAGCTCTACTTGTCAACACTGAATTTGTGAGGTTTTGTGTGTGTAAGTGCTCATCAACACAGGATAATCTCTAACTTAGATTGGACTATCATGTTTAAATTCATGAAAGACACAGAAAGACAGACAGGCAGACAGGTTGGCAGGCAGACAGGCAGACAGACAGACAGAGAGACAGAGTGGGAGAGAGAAAGAATTCTGTGTCCATATCCTATACAAATTGCTATATCTGGCCTGCCTTGAACAGTGCGAAAAGGACATTCAAAACCTAAGCTAAACCCCTTCTGATATTTCTCATTGGTTGTGTTCCATCTTCATGGTTAAACACAGCTGTCGCCCAATCGTGATTCACCCAAATAATCAGTGATGATAAAAAAACGAACCCAGGAACAACGGATATCATTATTTTAGTTATTTGAGAAACTGCTGGCAGAGTATTTAATTGTGACGAGTACTGAGGATACGAAGAAGCGGGACACAGACGCAAGAATCAACAAGGTAAATGGTTTACATAACAATGAAAAGTATAAACAGCACATAACAAGTAGTCGACACAACACTAACAATTGCACACAACAAACACTGAACAGTCCAAGGCTATATAGTGGTGGTGATGAGATGATAAGGTGCAGGTGTGCTACAGGTGATTAGGGAGTATTGGGTTTCCATTCCTGGGTTACCAGTAGACAGGCAAATCAGAGCCCCGGAGAGGAGCACCAGGAGGAGACTTGATAATAACTCCCGCACTGAATACCAGGCTGGAAGACAACCCTATGTTCGAGGAGCAGGATGATCAGTGTGACGACGGTGAAAGTCCCGGATGAGGTTGTGGGGTCCAGAACATCTCCAGTTGGAACTCAGCTCCTCTTCTCAGGGCCATACCCTTCCCAGTCCACCAGGTAATGAAGCTGTCCCCCACGGATCCTGGAGTCCAGCAGGTCAGTCACATCATTCGCCAGACTCCTGTCAATGACGAGGGGTGGAGGGGGTGATACACTGGGGAACGGCCTCCACCAGAGGAACAGGAACCACCGGCCTGAGGAGAGACACATGAAAGGTAGGTGAGAGGGGAAGTGAGGGGGAAGGAGCCGACACCTCATTAATCTGCTGGAGGAACTTAAATGACCCCACAGTTTCTTGCAGGGCAGGCGGAGAGGGAGGTCGAGTGGACAGCCAGACATGATCAGCAGGATGGAAAACGGGAGCCTCATTGCAGTGTCTGTCAGCTTGGTCTATCTGCCTACAAACCTATCTGCCTACCGCTTGTACCCCAGGACACATTGAAAAGAAGTGATGCCCGTGGAGGAGTGAACAAGGGAATTCTGATCATATTCTGCCCAGGCAAAAAACCTCACCCACTTTCCATGCAGGTCCTGACAGTGGCAACAAAGAAACCTCCCTAACTCCTGGTTTATGCGCTTCACCTGCCTATTGGACTAAGGCCTATACCCGGAAATGAGGCTGGCTGTGGCCCCAGCGACCTGGAGAGCGGAAGGAAGAATGGTTATTGGCAGAAAACAGCATGATTTTAAGAAATAGTCTACAACCACCATAACTACGATGAAACCATCAGAACATGGGAGATTGGTGAAAAAGTCTATGGACAGGTGTGACTAAGGTTGCTGAGGCACCGGTAGAGGAAGTAACTTGCTTGCCGGGGCATTAAGTGTTGGTACTGCTATCTCTCTACATGTCATTCGAATGGATGGATGAAGCGATGAAGGTATCGAGGTCCATCTCGTCCTCCCGACATGTGAACTCCATCTTGATGTTATTCTGTAAGCCTCTCCTGAAGGCCATGCACAGAGCATGCTCATTCCAGCCACAAAAAAACCCACCATGCGAAACGTCAGAGCGTACTCCAATGCAGGCCCTTCTCCCTGGGGTAGCTGGAGGAGATGCTCACCCCTTTCCTTTCCCTCCATGGAATGATCAAACACCGCCCTGAACTGAGCGAGGAAGGTGGTGTAGGGAAGTGCCGCTGCCTCAATTCCCTCCCAGACAGCCATGGCCCAATCCAACACCTTTCCTTTCAGCAGTGAAATCACCAGCGCAATCTTTTCTTGTTCCGATGTATATGCCCCAGGCTGACATGCCAAATTAAGAGACACCTGTAGCAGGAAGCCGCTACATTTAGTAGTTTTACTATCATTGCACACTGGTAGAGCGAGGGGTCCCTCAGTAGATGCTTTTTAGGATCGTGCAGACCTTGGAGCACTTCCTGCATGGCGGTGTTCTGCTGGGTAAGCTGCTACTGTTGTTGGTTGAGGCATTAGGAAATGCTGACTGGGAAACTCTGAGACGATCGCCTGGTGCATCTATTCTCATGAGTGGTGTGTAGTTCTATGACGAGTACTAAGGATACAAAGAAGTGCGCTCAGTCCGGTAGCTCAGTAGACAGGCGAATCAGAGTGCCAGAGGGGAGTAGCAGGAGGATTTGTGACATTAATACAGACTCTACAGATTGGTTGAATGGTAACATTACCTGCTCCAGGAACTGTGGTTTCAACTTTACCACGGTTCAGGCGGAGGGTTCATCTCCTCCCCATTTGAGATGGGGGAGTTCAACATCCCCACCTTGAAAATGGGGGGTTCAGCTCTTCCTTCTTTCACGTGACTATCTTAGCCAGTTGTGGATAAAAATTTGTGTAAATAGTTGTAAAAATGGCAAGTAAATTAAGTATGAGGATTTGCAGAATATTCATAAGCATGTATAAATGTTAACCGGATAAGTGATTGAGCTCGTTGGTCAGTAATAATATTTTAAACTTTCTGTAGACAAGACTTGAAGTCAGTTAAGTCCTATGGCAACAACTGACTAGCTTAGCCGGTTGTGTATACAAATTTGTAGAAATTCTTTTACAAATGATAATTTCAAAATAGTTTTGAAATGTATCAGTGACAGATTGTGGTTAAAGTGATGGTCGGAGTAATATAACCCTAGGGTCCTTTGCCAAACAACCCCCCTAAGCTTTTTTCCATTGTTATAACATTGGTCGAGTTAGAGCTATCAGCCGAATGGCTTAGTGCAGGCGCTAATGGAACCAAGGGTGTATCTCATAAATAACCCCAGTAATAATGCTGTGAATGTTCCCAAACTTTTACAGTAGTACAATTAGGTTCTGTCCTTATAAAATGAGGCATTGAAAAGTTTGTAAGTACACCAGAAGTATATTTAAATAACACTTGCCTGATGGCTGCTACTCTCAGCTGCTAGGCTATACATGTTGTGCTCTGTACGTGATCTTGCAGGATCCCACGGGATCTCACGGGATCTCGCAGTAGCAGCCATCATTTAAGTGTTAATTAAATATACTGCTACCGAGATCCCGCAAAATCACGTACCTACTGAAACAAGATGGGGCATTTCTCTTGGACTATATTGTGACATGTTTTAAATGTTATGATGTATCATTAGAAGCTAGTAGCTTACTAGCTTACGCTAAATTCATTGTCACCAAAGTGACTCACACTGTGCATGCGCAAAGTTCGCATTGAATTTTGGACTATGTGTTATTTCAACTATAAACAGAAATAGAAGCGCCCGAACTGTACTCTCATCTGTTTTGGGCATTCAAATCTTACACCTTTCATGAGGGGGGTTCAACTCTTCACCTTTTATGACCGGGGTTCACCTCCTCTACTTACCAAGACGAGAGATCAACATTCCAGCTTTCAAGTTGGGTGATTCATCTCTTCTACCTATCAAGCGGGGGTTCAACGCTTCCACCTTTTAAGTGGGGGGTTCAAATCTTCAACCTTTCAAAAAGAGATATCAACACTTCCCCAATTCAAGTACAGAGTTAATTTCTTCCACCTTTTAAAACAGGGGTTTCCATTTTTCCAACTTTCAAGCTGGGGGTTCAATTCTTCCACCTTTCAAGCAAAGGGTTAAACTCTACCACCTTTCAGGCAGGGGTTTCAACTCCTCCTCCTTTCAGGTGGGGGACTTAATTATTCCACCTTTCAAAAGGGGGATCAACACTTTCACAATTCAAGCAGAGAGTTAAATTCTTCCACCTTTCAAGTGGGGGGGTTAAACTCTCCCACCTTTCATTTGAGTGGTTCAGCTTTCCCATGCTTGAAGAGTGAGGTTGAACTTTTTCACCTTTCAAGCGGGGGTTCAACTTTTTTACCTTTCAACAGGAGGGTTCAACCTTCCACCTTTCAAATGGGTTCAACTCTTCCACCTTTAAAGAGGGAGGTTCAACTCTTCTACCTATCAAAAAGGGGGATAAACACTACGCCATTTCAAGCAGAAGGTTAATTTCCTCCACCTTTTAAACAGGGGTTTCCACTATTCCACCTTTCAAGCAAAGGGTTAACCTCTTCTAGCTTTCAGGCAGGGGTTTCAACTCCTCCTCATTTCAGGTGGGGAGTTAAACTCTTCCACTTTGAAACAGGGGGGTTCAACTCTTCGTCCTTACAAGTGGAAGATTCAACTTTACAGATATCAAAAGGGGGGACCAACAAGCAGGGAGTTCAGTTCTTTCCAACTTTTAAGCGAGTGTCACACCTGCACCCTCGCCCAGGCGCTGTCAGCGCTCGGCCTCACCAGAATACTGACTATGCTCTAGCCTTCTCTATGTTATGCACGCAGGTGCTACTGGTTGTGTAATCACCGGCTATTCTGACAGGGATATAAGCCTGTCTGTTTGTTATGTTGTTGTCGATTATTGTTTAGCTGTCATCGCTTGTATTCCTGCATACCTTTCTTGTTTATCCTTTTTTGAGCTAAGTCATTAAAGTAAGCTTGCGCACTTGCACCCGCATCTGTCTCCTAACCTATCAGTTTTACAGAATAATCAACCTTTATGGATGCAGCGGTTAAAGACAAATTCTCGGAAGCCCTTGGCGAGCGAGACAGGGTGCTTCAGCAGCACCACAACCAGCTGGGCAATTTGGAGATGGCCCTGGAAGAAATACTACAGCATCTCCGCCGAATGGAGACACCAGGGAACCCCACACCACCCGAGCTACGGTCCACTGAACCGGAGGTCTCCGGTGAGGGAGCGAGAGGGGGCTGGGAAGTGGCACTGCCCGAGAGATACGACGGCCATCCGGAACGCTGTCGCAGTTTTCTGCTCCAGATGGACCTCTACCTGTTCAGCCGCCGTAGCCAGCAAGGATCTGATCGGGCTCGGATCGCCACTGTCATGTCCCTGCTCACCGGCAAGGCTTTGAAGTGGGCTACTGCCCTGTGGGAGAGTACACACCCATTGGTAGAGAACGAGGGGACAAGTTGCTCCACATTCGGCAGGGTACCAGAACGGCCACGGAGTATGCTCTGGAGTTCCGGACCTTGTCTTCCGCCAGTGGAGCAGTGCTGCTCTCTCTTTCGAGAAGGGCTTCGTGAGGAGGTCAAGATCGAGCTGGCTTGCCGCGATGAGGGAGCAACCTTGGATCAGCTCATTCACCTGGCGGTGAAACTCGATGGCCTGTTGCGCGCCAGGAAGAGACCCTCTGTGCGCACTACCCTGCCTCCAGGACCCACCGAGCAGGAGGAGCCCATGGAGATGGGAACCACCCGATTGTCACCCCTAGAGCGAGGTCGACGGCTCCGGCAGGGCCTGTGTCTGTACTGCGGGGAGGATGGACACACTGCTCCGCCATCGAAGGGTCGTTACGCACCACTGGACGGGCCCATCAAGCACCTCCTACGGTAGGGCTATCCTTTCTGTGCTCCCTCTGTCTAATGACGTGATGACTGTTGCTGTGTCTTTCCCGAAGTACACGGCCAGCAAGCCTCTGGTTGCACTGGTGGATTCCGGGGCTACAGGGAACTTCATCAGCGAGTCCCTGGTCAGGGAATGGACCATCCCCTGTATCGTCCTGGAGACACCCATTCCGCTGTCGGCTATAAACGGTCGGCCTGTCGGCAGAGGTGGGATCGTTCGTCGCACCGTTCCGATGGTGATGAGAGTGGGGGAACGTCACACTCAGGTACTCTGGTTCTTCTGCATTCCGTCCCCATCACATCCCCTGGTTCTGGGTATGCCCTGGTTGAGGCTCCACGGTCCCGTTATCGATTGGAGGAACAAACGGATCTGTCGATGGGCTCCTGAGTGTCACCGTAAATGCACATGCCCTCTCAGTTTCAATGGGCTTGACACCTCTGAGCTCAACCACCTTTCAAGCATGGAGTTCTTCCACTATTCAAGTGTGGGGGGGTAATCTCTTTCACCTTTAAAGATGAGGTTTCAACTCTTCCACCATTCAAGTGGGGGGTCAACTCTTCCAGCATTCAAGTTAGGGGTTCAACTATTCCACCAATCAAGTGGGGGGTTCAACTATTCCACCAATTGAGTGGGGGGGTTCAACTATTCCACTATTTAGGTGGGGGGTTCAACTATTCCACCATTCAAGCGGGGGGGTTCAACTATTCCACGATTCAAGTGGGGGGTTCAACTATTCCACCAATCAAGTGGGGGGTGTTAAACTATTCCACCAATCAAGTGGGGGGTTCAACTATTACATAATTCAAGTGGGGGGTTCAACTATTACACCAATCAAGCGAGGGGTTCAACTATTCCACGATTCAAGTAGGGGGGTTCAACTATTCCACCAATCAATTAGGGCGTTCTACTATTCCACCAATCAAGTGAGGGGTTCAACTATTCCACCATTCAAATGGGGGGGTTCAACTATTCCACCAATCAAGTGAGGGGTTTAACTATTCCACCATTCAAGTGGGAGGTTCAACTATTCCACCAATCAAGTGAGAGGTTCAACTATTCCACCAATCAAGTGAGGGGTTTAACTATTCCACCATTCAAGTGGGAGGTTCAACTATTCCACCAATCAAGCGGGGGTTCAAGTCTTCCACCTTTCATGCAGGGGTTTCAACCACCCTTTTCGGCATCTCTCTCTCATCAGTACCAATCTGTCTAATGAAGCTTACAATAAACTACTGGTAAAATTTATTAGAGGAAATATTCACATTATTTTTACGGTCCTCTGATATAATTATTTTGTTTCTGCTGGCAATTTGTAGTTAGAATGGACCATATGGTGTGTGTTTGTGTGTGTGTGTGTGTGTGAGTGTGTGTGTGTTTAGAGTGAGCTCACTACAGGAAGCTCTGGGGGTGAGAGATCGGTCACTACATTTGGCTGTACCCAGTGGTTGGACTTGGCACGCACACACACACACACACACACACACACAGACGTATACACACATGCACGCACACACACACAGATGGGGTAAAAGGGGGTAAACCAGAAAGAAAAAGAAGAATAGATGAAAGGAGAAAAGTAGATGTTCTAATGAACATTCTCTGTCCATCTTTTTCTCTCATTTCTCTCTATTCTTACGCTATCCCTATTTTAAAAGATATGGTAGTATTTAAAAAATACAATTCCAAAAAATTAGCTAAATAAAAACAAAGAGGAACGATTTGGAAATATACTTTGACTTGTTTTTAAATAAAAAACATATAAAGTCATGTTGGCCAGTCAGACGCCTAAAAAAGAATTACCTATTCTGGTAGTTCTCATCTAAAACCTGTCATTGTCCAAAACTGGTGAGGTCTGTGTGGTGGGAGCGTAGCGTAGTCATAAGCAGTGACCTGAGTAGTATTGCATTCTGACTACTCTGTTCAGCAATATAATGCGATAACTGTGTATATATCGGTATCAGCCGCGGTCGGTGGATCTTAATTGGGGAGGACGGGCTCATATTACGCTCGGGACCGGAGTGAATGGAATGGTGCGCAACACACAAAACCCAGTGTTTTTTACTTTGCACACTGGGTTTTGTTCGTTGCGCACCATTCCATTTACTCCGGTCCCGAGCGTAATATGAGCCTGTCATCCCCAATCGGTATACATGTTAAATAAGCCCTGTTAGCACAGTTATTAGCAGCAATATTTTGGCTACGTCAGCCATTGCACAGACTCTTTTTTAAATTTTATATTTTTGCACAGACCATCCTCATGTAAACAATGGAGATAGTAGGGCACAATCTGAGGTCAAACAAAGGAGATAACAGCGTACACTCAGACGTCACAAGCCAAAATCTCCAGTTTCACCATCCACACGACAACACTGTAACCACAGTTTCTAAAAAACTTCACCCTGACCTGAGTTTTCAAAAAAGCTTGGTTTCAGTGACCTGATACAGCGTTTTTGTGTAGACAAAGGCCAATCGGTATAGAAAAAAACTCTGGTTTTTCAAAAATACCCATGTTCGTGTGGACGGGGCCTCAAACACCTGAGAAAATTAATTTGCCAAGGTGAGCCCAATTAAAGGAAAACTACTTAAGAAGGATGTTCCACATTATTAAGCAGGCCACAGGTTTCAAGCAATATGGGAAAGAAAAAGGATCACTCTACTGCGGAAAAGCGTCAAATAATGCAATGCCTTGGACAAGGTATGAAAACATTAGATATGTCACGAACTCAGTGCTCGAAGTGGGGCGGTACTCACCGGTACGCAGTACCAGCACTTCTACATTTTACTCTTAAGCGTACCTGCACTTTTTCTTGCGTACCACCAGGTAGCCGGTACTCAATCACACTGACAGAGAAAGCGTCAGTGTCAGAGAGATTGGTAATGATCCTAACGTTACATACACTACACTACCCAGAGGGCACTACGTGACATCGGCCCACCCTATCACAAGTTCGCTTCTCCACGGACGCTAGTTCGGAAAAGCTGTCTGATGTTGGTCTGATTTTTCACTGTTGAAAACCAAGAAACTAAAAAGTTTCTGTAAAAATAAGTCTGTTTTTTTGTAAGTCGTTATGTTAGCCTGGCTTACGAAAGGTACTAAAAGAATGCGTGTTCCATAGCCAGACACGTCAACAGAGGTCCAAGTCCAACAGAAACATCTGGTACGATTCATGAGCTTCAAACTAACATTAATTAAAACCCTTCACAGCCTCCCGACGTTCGCAAATATTTCGCGAACCATACATGCTTGGTACCGTTGGAAAGATGCAGAGAATGTGTGGTGGCTCATCCCTGTGCGTTAAACACAACTGGAGCTATAGCGCCTCAAAGTGGGTCATGTCTTTTAGACTGTAGCCTTTTTTACTAAACACATTACAGACAGGATGTAAAAAATAGCTGGGATTTCAAAAACGTATAGAAATTTAGTAAGAAATGGGTGCAGCATTTTGATGTTGACTTGTTTGTATGGCCTCCAAACTTTGCACACTGGTCCAGGAGCCCTAGGGGCTTGACAATATGCATTAAAAAGCCTTATTCATCATGGTTTACATGCTTTAACACATAAAAATATATATATACATCAGCCGCGGTCAGTGGATCTTAATTGGGGAGGACGGGCTCGTATTACGCTCGGAACCGGAGTGAATGGAATGGTGCGCAACGAACGAAACCAATTGTTTTTTTGATTTGCACACATTCCATTCACTCCGGTTCTGAGCGTAATACGAGCCCGTCCTCCCCAATTAAGATCCACCGACCGCGGCTGATATACATATGTTCTTTATTTTTTGGGGGATAAATATTTAATAAAACAAAATTCAATAATGCAGGATATTATATTTCATTCATCCTTGTTGTACCCATTTGTCTACTGAGTCAAAAACCATAAAGCACTTCACTATCTAGAGGCCAAAAGATCAACTTTGTGCCAGGCTGACCTAAAACTCCTTAGACCTTGAAGGTTGATGTGAGCGGAACTGCTAGCATTAATGAGGAGTCTGCAGCTACCAACCTTAACGTTATCTTAGTCAATGACACCAACGTCATCAATGTGAGTAACGAAACACATGCATGGCCTGACTGTTGGTCAAGGGACATACACACACATGACTTGTTTAAATAAATACATTTATGTTGTTATAAATAACAATGCATTGTTAACAAGTTTTGTTTTTCACTGTAGTAATCTCAAATGTCATAACCATTTGAGTACCGGCACCTTTTTTCCCCACTTCAATCACTGCACGAACTTAAGCGTGATCATCATACTATGAAGAGATGTATGGCTGATTCAGAGCACAGACGGGTTAGTCCAGATAAAGGCATAATGAGGAAGGTTACTGCCAGATAAATTCATCGGATTAAGAGAGCAGCTGCTAAAATGAAATTACAAAGCAGCAGACAGGTATTTGAAGCTGCTTGTGCCTCGAACCTCAAGGTGTAGGATCCTCCAAAGGCTTGCAGTACATAAACCTACTATTTGGCCACCCCTAACCAATGCTCACAAGCAGAAATGGTTGTAGTTGGCCTAGAAATACATGAAGACTAATTTGCAAACAGTCTTGTTTACTGATGAATGCCGTGCAACCCTGGATGGTCCAGATGGATGAAGTAGTGGAAAGTATAGAGTTTCTGACTGAACACATTCGTAACAAATAGATGAACGGTGCATTCCATGGCAAAATCATCTTCATGCATGACAATGCACCATCTCATGCTGCAAAGAATACCTCTGTGTCATTGGCTGCTATGGGCATAAAAGGAGAGAAACTCAAGGTGTGGCCTCCATCCTCCCCTGAGTTGAACCCTATTGACAACCTTTGGAGCATCCTCAAGCAAAAGATCTATGAGGGTGGGAGCCAGTTTGTATCAAAACAGCAGCTCTGAGAAGCTATTCTGACATCCTGAAAAGAAATTCAAGCAGAAATTCGCCATAAACTCAACATCAAGTTCAATGGATGCAAGAATTGTGAAGGTGATATCAAAGAAGGGGTCCTATGTTAACATGTAACTTACACTGTTAAGATGTGTTTGATTGAAATTTAATTTCAGTAAATATGACCTCCTATTGCTGCAAATTCAACAAATTACCATTTTCAGTTCTTTACAACCTATAAAATGGACAAGGTGAAATAAGGTAATGAGAAACAGGTGATGCAATCATGTAATTATAAAATGTCCAGAGCCTCCCATGAAGGCCTAGAACTTTATGAGCAATGATTGGTCGAGACTCCCCAATCTGCCAACAGAAGCGTCAGCGAATAATCCAACACTTTGAGAACAACATTCCCCAAAGACAAATAAGTAGGATTTTGGGCATTTCACCTTCTACAGCGCACAATAAAATTAAAATAGTCAAGGTATCCGGTCAAATCTTGGTGTGTAAAGGGCAAAGCCAAAAACCACTTCTGAATGTGCATGATCACTGATCCCTCAGACGTCACTGTTTTAAAAAACTTCTTGAGTCTGTAATGGATATCCAGACATCGGCTCTGGAATAAACGTTTGTCAGTCAACACCATTCCCTTCTGCATCCAAAGATGCTAATTAAGGCTTTACTATGCAAAGCAGAAGCCATCCATCAACACTGTTCAGGATTGCTGCCGACTTCTCTGGGCTCATCTGAGATGGACAGTAGCACAGTGGAATTGTGTTTTGTGGTCTGAAAGCCAACAATAGTGTTTGTTCAAAACTGCCATTGTGTTCTCTGGGTTGAAGAGGACAAGGACCATCTAAGATGTTTTCACCATCAGGTCCAAAAGCCAGCGTCTGTCATGGTATGGGGGTGTGTCAGTGCCCATGGCATGGGTAACTTGCACATCTGTCAGGAGACCTTTAATGCAGAAAGATATGTACATATTTTGTAGCAACATATGCTGCCATCCAGGTGTTGTCTTTTCCAGGGACGTCCCTGCATTTTCCAGTAGGACAACGCCAAACCATCTTCTGCCTGGATTACAAGCGCATGGTTGCGTAAGGAGAGAGTGTGGGTGCAAGCATGGTCTGCTGCATTATGAAGTGCAAAATAAGGCAATGAAAGCCTCGTACAGTGGTGCAGCTGGAAACATGCATAATGTATGAATGGGGGAAAATTCTGCTCGCTAAATTTAACCAACTGGTGTCTTCAGTGCTCAACCACTTAATAAGTGTTATTAAGAGAAAATGTGATGTTACACAGTTGTAAACAGTTGACTGTCCCAACTTGTTTGGAGTGTGTTGCCGTCATCGGATTTGAAATTAGTGTATATTGTACAAAATAAACTGCCAAAGTAAAACTTAAAATATTGTATTAATAATGTGTTTTCAATATACTGTAGTACATGATAAATTTAATTTTCAAAATACTTTTGCATTTTCCATCCCAAATTTTAGGAATTGGAATTGTATATATTTTTTTATTACAATACAGTAGGAAAAATAGGCTAGGAATACATTCATGTGGGTGGAGACAGAGAGAAAGTGCACAGACAGCGGCCAACCCGGAGCTTAAACACCAAACTCTGGCACAATAATAATTATATATTTTTCTAAATCTCTCTCCCTCTTTCTGTCTATACTTCTCTGTTTCTCCCTCTCTCGATCTCTCTCTTCATCCATCTCTCCTACTGAGTAATGATTAACACTCACACTCTTCAGACATACAGCAGAGGTGTGTACAGTATGTATGTGTCGGAGTGTGTGTGTGCCTAGAGTGTGAGAGAGAACTGCTGAACAAAGTGAAATGGGTGCAGACTGGATGGAGGAGTGATGGGAGGTGCTAAACATTTTAAAGGATTCTGTAACATGCCATTTCATTAAACTAGGCCTACAAACTTTTTCATCCATTTGGTTTAAAGGCACAATGCTTTCCCAGTAAATTTTTTCACAGTCATAATTCTGATTCTGCCTGACATCAGATTTAGCTGAAATCATTTGAGCAAAGTACAATAATCATCAGCTCTAATGGGATTGGATCAGCTCCAATGATTTAGTCTGTCAAAGCCAATAACATATTCAAGTTAAATTTTTTTTGCCTAAATATTTACAGTCTGTAAATGTAAACCATACCTCAATCAATGTATAGCTATATGGGGAGGCTGCAGATCTGGAGCCGACAGATATACGGCCCAGGGTACAGTTTTACGGCCCATTGAACAGTTTAATGCCCCTGTTATTCCTAATGCGTCCAGTAGGGGTAGAAGGATATTTTTGTGTCTTTTAGCACGTTTCCAAATTAATGTATTTCTGACGTAACATTTCAGTACTGTAAATACTGAAGGTATTCTTAATATATTTTAGATGGGCTTAACAGCAAGGTTTCTGAGTGGTTAAGGTTAGGGTTGGGGTTTGGGTAAGGCTTATGGTTAATGTAATGAAGTAAAGATCGCCAAACTAATGTATTTCTGACGTAACATTTCATCACTGTAAATACTGAAGGTATTCTTAATATATTTTAGATGGGCTTAACAGCAAGGTTTCTGAGTGGTTAGGGTTAGGGTATGGGTTTGGGTAAGGCTTATGGTTAATGTATTGATAGAAAGTAAAAATCGCCTGTCTGTATCACGCTGCAAGTTCTAATATATAGTTAGGCTCATATTACAGCCTCCCCCTACTGGAAGCATCAGGAACAACAGGGGCGTAAAACTGTCTAGCCCATAAAACTGTCTTGGCCGTACATCTGTTGGCTCCAGATCTGCAGCCTCCCCCTACTCATGTATAGTGTTACTGAATGATAATGTGCAGAAGTTGCAGTTAAATTTTCACTAGTGGCTAAATGTCTATATGTATTTGAAAATATATTCATATATGTACATGTGCAGTTATACAATTCCAATTCCAAAAAAAGTTGTGACAGTACGGAAAATGCAAATAACAAACAAAAAAGTTCATTTGAAAATTCAATTCATCCTGTAATATATTGAAAACACATTATTAACACATTATTTGAGGTTTAACTTTGTGAATTGAATTTATTTTTACTGATTTAAATCTGACTGCAACACATTCCAAAAAAGTGATTTGGAGCTTCTCCCAGACATTTGTAAAACAGTGCGATTTGTCTCACCAGAGCCCATCTACGGAGAGCCTGTTCACTCCTTATTAAGCCCCATTGTACAGAATATGGTTGCAGTTCCACCAGAGTTCCACTGGGGGTGATCGCAGGCGAGTGCAACATGAATGGGAGTCTATGGAGCTAGACGGCTACATTTGCCTCTTTCGCCTGATTGTCGTTGAGAAATCTCAGATTTGTTTGTAGTTTTTGCAAGTTCACCATGGATTATAAATTGAAAGTTAAATGAATGAGTACTTATGTCCTTTCGATTTTACAGGTTGAGTCGTTGCTGCCCATAACACGCTAGCATTCTGCTAATGAATGCTGATCGGTCAGTGAAGGACAGATTACAACCAGAGAGCCTGCTTGATGGCATCCGAAGCGGAACCAGCAGAGAATTTCTAATGTGAATATTTTGGTGTGGTCTTTAAAACATTAGCGAACCAAAACTCTTTCTAGCATGCGTATTGACAAGGAAAACCTGTCAGCTGTGTTGTCGATGCCTCAAGATAAAAAGGAAGTGACTTAGAGCTTGCCGTTAAAAGCAGTATCTCTGGCCGTACAATGTGTCTGACGTCATTGACATTTAAAAAACCTTTTTAGAACAAAAAAGCGACTTTAAGAAAGTCTAACACCCAACAGTGTGTATTTTCTTTGCCTCCCCTTTCAAATGCATCATTCAAATTACTAGACAAAAAATTATATCCTGAGAAAAACTGATTTTGAGGGGTATAGCTCCATAGACCTCCATTCATTCTGCACTCGCCCGTGAGCACCCTCATATGGAACCAGAAAGGAACTGCAACCAGTTCAGAAGCCAGAAGTTTTCAGAGAGTGGATGTTTTTCCCTTATTAAGACCTTTTTATGCTTCTGCGTCAACTCCACACCGTAGCTATGGAGTTGGTCCTACGCCGTCATTAACCTTTTGGAGTTCTGTGTCAGGGTTGAACGTGTTTCTTTGCATCGTGGTGCATTTTACCACCATAATGCTAGGGGGTGTCGCCTGTGTCTCTAATGTCTGTGTCGCTCACCACCGGAAGGTTATTTGCAAGGTGTCTGCCCGCCAGTTTATGTTATGTTAGCAAGCAAGCCTTAGCACAACTGCCAACAATGTACTGCTTTCTAGCGAAATGCTAATTTTAAAACGCTACTGACATATAGACAATTTACAAATCAGATAACCCTGTCATTGTAACCAAAATATTTTTTGCAAAGCTTATGTCAGTGAAGTAGCATGTGTCATGGCCCCTTGCCATCTTGGTAAGGGGGCCATCGTCGGCCATCTTGGTGAGGGGGCCATCGTCGGCCATCTTGTTGAGGGGACCGTCGTCGGCCATCCTGGTGAATGGGCCGTCGTCGGCCATCCTGGTGAGGGGGCCGTCGTCGGCTATCTTGGTGAGGGGGTCGTCGTCGGCCATCTTGGTGAGGGGGCCGTCGGACATCTTGGGTTTGGGGACCCTAACACCCCAACGGGGAGCCCCTGAATGGGGTCTAACACCCTGGACTGAAGGGCTAGGGGCCTTGACTGGAGCCCTCGGGGACATGAGTGGAACCCTCGGGGACATGACTGGAGGCCTAGGGGCAGTAACTGGAGGCCTATGGGCAGTAACTGGAGGCCTAGGGGCAGTAACTGGAGGCCTAGAGTGGGTAACAAAGCTATCCTGGGAACTAGCGGGGCTGATACAGCTAGCCTGGAAGCTAGAAGGGGTAGTACTGACAATGAGCCTCTCTTTGGGGACTACTACCCTGCACCTGGAAACTAGGGGCTTGGCCTGAGAGCTAGGGGTGCTTAGAATGCTAGCCTGGGAACTAGTGAGGGTGCTAGCCTGGGAACTAGCGAGGCTAATAAAGTTAGTCTGGGAACTAGCGAGACTAATAAATCTAGTCTGGGAACTAGCGGGGCTAAGAAAGCCAGCCTGGGAGGTAGGGGGCTAATAATCAGACCTAAGAGCCCTGACCTAAGAACTACGACCCTGGACCTGAATACTAGGGGGAATTGTAATAGAGCTATCGCAGCTAGCATGAGAGCTAACAGAACTGGGAATGCTAACCGGGGAGCTAGTACTGGAGCTAGCATGGAAGCTAGAATGGGTAGCCTGAAAGCTACTAGGTGAGCTAGGACATGAACTAGAGGGGTTAGCATGAGAGCTAACAGGGCTAATGCTCAGACGGGGAGCCCTACCGGGTGGACTACCACCCTGGACCTAAGTATGAGGGAGAAAGGCAGAAGAACTGGAGAAGCACTAGAGTTAGCGCTAACAGAGGTAGCCTATAGGTTAAGAGAACCAACCTGAGGTCTGGGGAGCCTAGCCTCGGAGATGGGAGAATTACGAGGGATAGAAGGACCAGTAGGGAATTGGGGAACCCCAACACTCAGACGGGGAGCCCTACCTAAAGGCTAACACCCTGGACCTGTTGGCTGAGGGAATTCCAGTCCTCCTCCTTCTCGTCTCCGGAGAACTACTCCTCGTCCTCCTCATCATCATCCTCCTCTGAGCTGGTTCCATAACCCTCTCCCGAATTCTCCTGGGCTTGTCGGCCCCGGAAGACCGAGTGAACAAGGTCCTCCCAGGAGATGGTGGGAAAACGGGCTCCGGAGGCAGAGGCCCAATAGGCCATAAGCCATAAGCCAGTCCATATGAGCCCTTAACTCCACTGCTCTTACCTCAATCTCCTCCTCCTCCTGTTCTCTGCATCGGGATCTCAGTCTCTCCTTTTGGTGGTGTATTCTGTCACAATGTGGGTTGTTTAGGTTGAGAGAGGAGGACCCAGAAGCAGGATGATGTTTGTATTTCAAAATAGTTTAGTGTATCCAAATGTCTGGGATAACACATCCAACTTCAGTGGTATGGCATTAATCAAGCGCAAATATGGATCACCACAATAAGCAACATGCTCTAAAGTGGCATGGACACGTGAGCTAACATATAAGTACAAATAAATAACGTACGTCAAACTTCTTAAACTAGAAACCAAAGCAAAACATACCAGCAGTAGTCCCGGATACAATCAAACATCGATCCACACATAACAGGTTCATAGAACACAATGCACCACGTCCTCTCCCTGGTCTGGGCATATTATATAGTGGAGCAAACAACTCAATACTACAAGGCTGTATGTAATCACTAATCAAGCCAAACCAGAAGTTAACAAACTCATTCCTTATCCTCCTATGACTGCCCAGACCAGGAAGAGAGGCGTGGCTACATAACGGGCAAACACAAGAATAAGGTGGAACTGAAAACAACATGCAATCCAGTGAAATAATCACAGGGGGGAACTAAAGAACCATATACAAAATGACTAAGACACAGGAAGTAACTCAACTTAAAGGAGTCCATAGAAAGTCTCTACATCGCAGCCCTCCCTGGGCCGGATGTGACAGCATGTTGCTACTCCCCACAGTAGGCTGCTTGAAACACCAACCATCTATGTCACATTGTGTTGAGTTTCTTCTCCGTTGTTTTGCGTAACTCTTGCCAAAATGCAACCTACAGTCTTTTTTTGTCAAACTTTCATTTAAAAGCATAATTAGGATGGAAACGCCACTTTTAAGATTTTACCTATTTTTGGTACTTCAAAGATATACCGTAATTCCTCAAATAAAGACCGGGGCCTTCATTTACCTCTACTGCAGAAGGCAACCAGTTTTTATTTGAAGCAGGCTTTTGTTAGAGGCAGGCCTTTATTTCTAATTCCCTCTGTTTAATAAGTGTAATTGCCTATATTTTTGTGTAAATCCTTGTTCCAGTTTGCAATAACAACGTAATGTAGCAATAAAAGGCAATGACAACACTTCTTGTAACCGTTCCAAATCCAATACGTAGTCGAAAAAAGTTGTTGAAGATTCAATCGCTTGCACTGAATGGGAGCCATGTTATTTCCAATGTAGTTACTGCCATCTACCTGTACGTTAATACAAATAACACCAAGCTGAGTAAAATGTACAGCCGCATTGACTGAAATACCAGTAGGTCAATTATACATAGCGATACTATTTCCTGCTCCCGCGAGCTGGCATTCCGTAAATGTTCCGTCCAACCCGAGTTGCGACTAGTAATGATACTCCCAATATAAAACAATAATGTTTATTTCTTTAGGTTAGAGACAAAACAAGGCTGCAACAGGTCAGTCGAAGGCACAAAGGATAATCCAAGACAGAAGACTAAACCAAACAATGTAGGGGTCAGGCCAGAATAACAATATAAGAACGTAGGCGAAGGTACAGAGGTAAATCCAAGGCAGAATAATCAACAAACAATGCAAAGGTCAAACCGGAATAACAATATAGTAATGGAATGCTCAGAATGGAGAAAATCAATACTCACAATACCTTGCGAAGAGGCAATGGTGTGTGTGTGCTTTATGTATGGACTTGGTGAGAGCAGGTGTACAGAATTAGGGTGATTGAGTCCAGGTTATGTGAATTGTAGTTCTGAACAATCTAGGAAGGGGAAGATGTAGTTCTCAGGGAAGAGGAAATGGGAAACGTTACAGAATCCCCCCCCCAAGGCCCAGCTCCTGAGGCGCCTAACAGTGAACAAGCCACCGGACACCAGGTGGCAGAAGACCCAGGCAGGAGACTGCAAGGGCAGAAACCAGAGCGGCGGAGGCAATCCGGGGCGGAGCAGACAGGCAGAACAGGCAGGTGGAGGGAGTCTAGGCGGGCCAAAGGGTGAAGGCAGCAGCAGCGGACCTGAGGGACGAAGTAGCAACGGCGGGCCGGAGGGCGGAGGCAGCAGCAGCAGACCGAGCAAAGGTCCGGCCGAGCAAGGTAGAGGTGAAGGACGAGGCGGAGGCCAGGCAGGCGGCACCAGAGGCAGAGTCCGGGCCGACAAAGGCGGAATCAATGGCCCCGCAGGAGGCGGCCAGGCCGGAGGGGGCCTGGAGGGCCAAGACAAAGGTGAACCAGGCACCGGAACCACATCAGACACAGGAACCTGGAAGAACATAGCACAAACAGACACAGACAAACAGAGAAAGGGGCACAGAGACCGGGGCAGACACTGGCACGGGGACAGGGGCAGACACTGGCACGGGGACAGGGGCAGACACTGGCACGGGGACAGGGGCAGACACTGGCACGAAAGGCTCAGTGACCGGGAAAGGCTCAGTGACCAGGAAAGGCTCAGTGACCGGGAAAGCCTCAGTAACCGGGAAAGGCTCAGGAAATGGAACAGGCAATGGCACAGGGACTGGTGCAGACAATGGCTCAGGGGCAGACACCAGCTCGGACACTAGGGCAGGCACCAGGACTGAGTCAGGCATTAGCAAGGGGACTGGAGGAGGAACAAGGGAATGCTCTGGCTCAGGGAAAAGGGCAGGTCCGGGGACAGGGCAAGTCTCGAGCTCGGGGACAAGACAAGGCTCGGGGACAAGGCAAGGCTCGGGCTCGGGGACAAGGCAAGGCTCGGGCTCGGGGATGGTGGCCAATGGTGGCCGAGGCGGAGCGGGAGCGGCCTCTGGTGGCCGGGAGGCTTGAGCGGGAGCGGGCACTGGAGGCCGGGAGGCTTGAGCGGCCTCTGGAGGCCGGGAGGTTTGAGCGGGAGCGGCCTCTTGTGGCCGGGAGGCTTGAGCGGGAGCGGCCTCTTGTGGCCGGGAGGCTTAAGCGGGACCGGCCTCTTGTGGCCGGGAGGCTTGAGCGGGAGCGGCCTCTTGTGGCCGGGAGGCTTGAGCGGGAGCAGCCTCTTGTGGCCGGGAGGCTTGAGCGGGAACTGCGGCCTCTTGTGGCCGGGAGGCTTGAGCGGGAACTGCGGCCTCTTGTGGCCGAGAACTGGGAACTGTGGCCTCTTGTGGCCGAGGAGCGGGAACTGCGGCATCTTGTGGCTGAGGAGCAAGAACTGCGGCCTCTTGTGGCCGGGAGACTTGGGCGACCTCTGCTGGCCGGGGAACTTGAGCGACCTCTGCTGGCCGGGGAAATTGAGCGGCCTCTGCTAGCCGGGGAACTTGAGCGACCTCTGCTGGCCGGGGAACTTGAGCGACCTCTGCTGGCCGGGGAACTTGAGTGACATCTTGTGGCCGTGGAGCGGAAACAGCGGCCTCTTGTGGCCGTGGAGCGGAAACAGCGGCCTCTTCTGGCCGTGGCGCGGAAACAGCGGCCTCTTCTGGCCGGGGGGCGGAAACAGTGGCCTCTTCTGGCCGTGGCGCGGAAACAGCGGCCTCTTCTGGCCATGGCGCGGAAACAGCGGCCTCTTCTGGCCATGGCGCGGAAACAGCGGCCTCTTCTGGACTGGGCGTGGTGGAGACCTCTGGGGCACTGGGCTTGGTGGAGACCTTGGGTGGACTGGGCGTGGTGGAGACCTCTGCTGGTCGGGGCGTGATGGAGACCTTTCCAACCCGACATTTTGGCGTCTGAACCTGGGCTATCAGGGTCCTGCCAGGACATCGAGGGTCCCCGATGGCTTCCAAACAGCTCATTAGATGAGGGGATCAGGTGAGCAGCTGCTTCAAAAGGAATGTCTCAGCCTCCGTCTTGAGTGATCCACAACCGGCCCTCCACAAAAATAACTGGCTAACCAACTCTGGACGGTCACTGATAGCTTGGCCGCATTGGTTCATCCAATCCCGATAGTCCCCATCCGAGTCTGGGTCTTTCCGTAACACAGTGAAGATGAAGTCCCTCTTGGAACTGAGGCTGGTAGCCATCTTGGAACTGGGGCTGGTAGCCATCGTGGAACTGGGGCTGGTAGCAGCACTCTTGGGACTCTGGGCGGCCATCTTGGGACTGGAGCTGGGAGCCACTGTCTTGGAACAGGGACTGGGGCTGGTAGCAGCACTCTTCGGACTGGGGTTAACATTACATTTTATTTAAGATTAATCGATGGTTGATCGTTAATGTTATCAATGATCGATTAAGGAAAGTGCTTACAATTAACAACACTAGTAGCATGGGATGTCACTGTTATGTAACGGAATGTAAGATCATTTGTTCGTTTGTCTATATACCTCAATGAACACAATGTAAAAATAAAAATAATATGAATTCAAGCTATGTAGTTTATATAGCAGGTGTCTAATGACTTCAGAGGATTTACAGTACTGACAGATTGTATTGGTCAAGGTAGTAGCTAAGTACTACCATTTTGTGTTTGAATTGAGATTTAAAATAATATTCCAGACTACTGAAGCAAAATAGAGCATATAGCTCCAAAACATGTTGTGACATGTTGTGATTGTTAATAAGTTACGATGAAAACTTACAAAAGAAGCCAGGGACATACACAAGTAGATCAAAGGCTTTACACTCTGGAGCTACATACTAGAGGGCAGGCACTAAGTTCGCTTGGAATTATGGACCTTGTGGTAGCTCCAGTTTGGATGGATACAGAAGTACCCCTGTGGATGTGAAAGGAACTGAAATGTACAATCGGCTTTTCTCTGATATATTGAAAAGGAATGAACATGTATATAACATAAATCATCTATATTAACATTTGTAAATGCTATATTAGGAAACTGATTTATGTGGTTTTAAGTTTAGGTTTAGCAAGCAGAATGTCCCCCCATTCATACTTTTGGCATGTCTTCAGCTGCGCAATTATACAGGGCCTTCGTTTCCTTATTTTGCGCCTCATAATGCACCACCTATTCTCAATCGAAGACAGGTCAGGACCGCAGGCATGCCATGCTAGCACCCCCACTCTCTGCTTAAGCCACCATGCGCTTGTAATCCAGGCAGAATGTGGTTTGGAATTGTCTTGCAAATGGAGGGACGTCCCTAGAAAAGACAACTTCTGAAAAGCAGCATATGTTGCTATAAAATATGTACATATCTTTCTGAATTAATGTGCCTTCACAGATGTGCAAGTTACCCATGCCATGGCCACTGACACACACCCATACCATGACAGATACTTGCTTTTGGACCTGACGCTGAAAACAGCTTGGATGGTCCTTGTCCTCTTTGGCCCGGAGAACACAATGACAGTTTAGTCCAAAACTATTTGAAAAGTTGACTTGTCAGACCACAAAACCCAATTCCACTGTAATACTGTCCATCTCAGATGAGAATGAGCCCAGAGAATTTGTCGGCTCTTCTCCTTTGTGTAACCTGTAGTACCCCACCGGGATACACGGGGGGAGGTCATTGGGACCAGGTGACACAGGTCTGTTAAATGAATGACATAAGCAAGGCTTCACAAGTGCCAAGGTTTATTTACGATTACACCACTTCACAAATAATCCATTCCGTTAAGCCTGGCTACCTTTTCCCCCACGAGCAGCGTGCGAGCATACAGACAC
>JACXGM010012046.1:0-24384 GCA_016801145.1 Umbra pygmaea
GAGAAGAGGAGAGAGAAGAGGAGAGAGAAGAGGAGAGAGAAGAGCAGGGAGAAGAGAAATGGGTTGAGAACGTCAGCAGAAACATGTTCTCTGTCCCTACAGCAGACTGGCTACTGACCAATATTGGAGTGTTTCAGTAATCTGCAGATCCTGGCTTCTCTTTCCAGCTTCTGGTGATCTGAGGAGACAATAAGCACATATGATCATGAATCAGTCATCACACAATTCATAATGTTATCATAATCACAAAAGGAACTTTTTCTGTCCACCTCTACATACGGTATGCATTTATGTGTGTGTTGCATATAGAGGAAAGTACATGCCCCTAGGGGTGTATTTGTCCCATATTAACTTCTATTACTAAATCTTCAGATGATTGGGGGGGTGGTAGAATGGATGAGAATAAAGATGCAGAATAAAAACAATACAGAGAAATTAAATTTGAAATAAAAAATAATATACGATCAGCCATAACATTATGACCTATGCATGACTTTTTCCAGCAATTTGAGCTACAGTAACTCCTCTGTTGGATCGGGCTAATCATCGCTCCCCACGTGCATCAATGAGTCCTGGCCACCCAAAACCCTGTCACCGGTTCACCGCTTTTCCTTCCTTGGACCACTTTTGATAGGTACTGACCACTGCAGACTGGGAACACCCCACAAGAGCTGCAGTTTTGGAGATGCTCTGAACCTGTCGTCTAGCCACTGCATATTGCAATATACTACGAAACAAGTTCAACATGCCCATAATTAAATTTTGTTAGCTGGCTTCACTAAACCTAACAACTGCAATCTGGATAAAAGATGACACGACGGTGGTTATCAATTAGTTAAATCAACCCAGGTTTTTCAAATCTAGCGACGGATGCGTTCACATAAAAGGGGCAGCGTGTGACTATATGACCAATCGAAGATGTGTGCAAGTCTACCAGAGCTGCATATTTCACTGAAGTTTAATTTTAAAGAAATATGAAGAATATAAAAAATATAACCCAGATGTAAAGCAGGAAGGAAAGCTGGCAAAACATAAGCCAACTGTGTAAATGGGTCAGCTAAGGCTCATCAATATCACTGCCCCCTTCATTTAGGCACAACTACTGTGGATCTGACTATAATTACAATTGTGTATTCCATTAAAACAAGTTGTTGATTAGATGAATGCTGAGAGCGTTTAAGACAATATTTTGCCAGATTCTTTCAGTTGCAACACTGTTAGTGTTACACGGTCTTGGGAGCAAATAGAAAATGTACAGGGTATGTCAATTAATCACTGTTAAGAAACTAGGTTGTTCAACAAATTTATTTTTTTAGTACTGTGGGAGTAAATAGTAAAATGTAGATACTGTCTCTACAGTGACAGGAGATTAAACTACCTGTAAAAAACAAACGCAACAATATGCATATACAGTCTGTACAAATGTAAGCACACAACTTCGATGTGCCACACTGGCAACGTACTGTACTGTACGGCTCAAGAATCTGACAAAGATTCTTCAGTCAATCAGCTGAGAATCAATATCTTTCATGAAGAAACTCCTCAGAGAAAGCCAATGGCGACTCCCAGAATGGTGGCCATTTTCTTTTGAGAATTGATTAGTCAGTAGGCGGTGCTTTTATTTGGGTTAACCTGTTATCTCGACTATAGCCTTCTCCGGAGCAGATTAGGTTTGCAGCATTAGTTACCATGGTGATGTACTGAAACCCCAGGGTTAAATCGGAAGTTAGTTCTTGCTTCGTAGAATAGGCCTCAGGGGTCTTTAAAACAGGGTCTGGGGACTGCCAATGTTCCCTGGAATGTGCCTGAATATTCCTCCAGAACTGTAACGAATTTAGGCTCACTGAAGTTTTTTAACATCTAAAATGATTTACAAGTACCAAACCGTCAAGCTTAAGATTTGCATTAAATTCCATAATTTTGAAGTGATTGAAATGGGGAGACAGGGGAGAGGGACAAAGTGGAGCTCCACTACAACGCAGCAGTACAGCCTCTACCCCCCCCTCACTGCATAATGATTATCTAATGGCTACCCGGCTATGCCCACTGATTTCCAAATAGCTAGCCAGCTATGCTGACTGATTACCAAATAGCTAGCCAGTATTACTGACAGATTAACAAAAAGCTAGCCAGCATTGCTGACTGATTACCAAATAGCCAGCTATCCCTATTTGTACCCCGTGTTGCGTTATATAGTATGACTACATGCACACACACTGCACTCTATTGAAACACAAACACACACACACATACATACACACACTACACTCTACTCACACAAACAATCATACACTATGTTGCCAAAAGAATGTGGACAGCAGACCATCACACCCATATGAGCTAATTGGACATCCCATTCCCAAACCATGGGCATTAATATGGAGTTGGTCCCCCCATTGCAGCCATAACAGATGCCACTATTCTGGGAAGGATTTCCACAATATATTCTGTGTGAATTTGTTCCCATTCAGCCAAAACAGCACTGATATTAGATGAGAAGGCCTGGCTCCAAATCAACATTCCAGTTCATCTCAACATCACTGCCTTTCTGCTACTGCTTCATAAAAAGATGAGCGCAATTCCTGCCAAAGTGTATAATCTCATTATGGAGTTTATAAATGCTGTGAAGTGTGAAAATGTATATGTACTAGTAAGATTTTGTATTAAGCAATAAACTAAAAACCTCTACCCAAACTCGTGATTGGTTATAAAAGATGTTAGTCTGAAGAGAACACTCACCGGAACATTTTTTTCTGTACTTCCAAATGTGCAAAAGAAAACTAGCAGTCTGACCAGACCTTTGGTTGTTACGCAAAGTCCGGCCACGCGAGACTATACACACAAAGATACACACTTGACTTTATACACACAAACAAAAATATACAAACATTTTAACAATAACACAACCTCACACTCCTACTCCAGCACAGCTTTGGGTAAGGTAAACATCTAAACGTTTTTAGAATTATTTTTACCCCCGTTTTCATAAAAAGCTGTGCACGCTTCTAAATCTACCAAGACGTTTAGATTGGAATCTGGCGAAAGGAACACTTTCTCCAGGCTTCTACCTTGTTTGAGCTGGCAGACATCCAAGCCTCCACAAGAAGGGGGTGTGTGACCACATTCGATTAATAACGCCCAAACCCAGACTGACCAATTACAGGGTTCCCTGAGCTAATCTGCAAGTCAGATAAGAACCCGGATCTTGCGGGAACTTCATTGCTGTGCCATTTGAAGGCCTGGAAAACCTCATTCTTAATCAATAGTTTTAAACATAGTTTTGTATGAACTTGTCACAATGTCCTGGTTGAACAGGAAGTGTGATAAGAAGTCATATGGTTTTGTGGTTCAAATATGCAGCAGGTCAGAAGTGGAGGCGGATCGACTACGCCTTTGGTTCCACTAGGCTAGAATTCGCTGTCACTCTCTTATTTTGGTCTTGAAACTAATAATTTGTTTGTTGCAAGATGTCAATTTTCAGCTGGATAGAGATGTCAGTTGGATGTGACCGGAGTGCGCTTTTACCAGCTGGAACCAGGCACCTGGTTAATTTCAAGGCTGACAGAAGGGTGACAGTTTAAAGACTGTGTTCAGCTCGACTCCAAGGTGACCTCACCCAGGCTACAGAACCGTCCAGGACAAGAGGGAGCCAGTGAATATAATAGACCTGCTGAGTCAGGTTACACCTTCAGGGAATCCCACTTCGACCTTAATGGCTACGATATCTCTAGTACAACCCAGCTGTTGTGTAGAACAGACTCAAACAGGTCAGCCTGGCTTAGCCATTATAACAAGTGCCTGTTCCAGAAGGTTATGTTACAGAGTGTATTATTAAGAATATATATGATTTATGTACTGTAGAAAATGGATTCGTTACATTTCTATCTGAAGGTATATTTCAGTTGATCCTTCCAGCTGGTCACTTTGGGATGACACATTCAATACTGCTTTAAAATTTGTCAACATTACAGGGATAATCAAGATTTTGTATAATATATCTAAATAAAATCATAGAATCCTTATCTAAAACCCAATTTGAAATAAAGACATTCCAATTAAAGGGACCAATCAAAACAATATGATATACAGTATTTCAGTTTATTTAACAAAAGTGCTGTATTCAAACAAATTTCATGCATGTACAACTTATGTGAACCCCTTTATTTAATTAATTGTGGCTCCTCCATGAGCAGAGATAACGTGGACTAAACATATCCTATAGCCACTAATCAGTCTCTGACATCTTTTACGAGGGATTTTTGCCCACTTCTCCCTACAGAACTCAGCTGTTTAGTGAGGTTTAAGGGGTGGCCAAAATCGTGGTCCCGGTTATGTTTCCGAACATTATAGGCACTAAAAAAAACTCAGCGAGTTCAGTAATTCCCAACTTGGCCACCTTAAGTGTCCGGAAATTCCTAGTGACATCACCGCAACATTTTTGAAAACTACAAACTGTTATTTTTAAACCGAGTCAATCTTTGAATCGAGTCGATTGGAGAATGAATTTCCGGTGATGTCACTGTAGGAATTTCCGGACACTTACGGTGGCTGATTTGGGAATTACTCAACTTGTTGAGGAGTTTTTCATGACTATCGTGTTGGAAACATGACCGGCACAAGAATTTAGAGCTGTTTAGAAGTCTGGAGTGTTCCTATAATTGAACAGGTCTGTCAGTAGGAGATAGTTGTTGACACTCTCCAGAGAAATACAATTGTAATTTTCTATACAAATTTTTTGACAGGAGAGGAGGAAGCAGAAGCAGGTGGGACATCTCCATGAAGTTGGCACCGCGTAAAATGAAATAATCTCCATAACTATGTAGAACAAAGACCAGAACAATGACAGCAGCCGCCCTGAGCGAGCACAAACGAACCAGACAGGTTTGTCGATGAGATGGATGGAGAGCACGTCTAAAGAATAAAATAATTTATGATGGTTCTTTCTACGGCACAAAACAGCACAAATCGACTTCAAACAGAAAGGACTGATTTGGGGCGATTTGGACGGCATCGCGTGGAGAGTGACGTCACTGTCCAGAATCCAATGTGTTATTTCTAAGGAGGGGAAAAAAGGACAATGTTCATCGTAAAGGCACAAACCGGCACAAGCCGAGCGGAACAGTTTCGCAACGATTTGGACCATACAGGATGGACAGTTATGTAACTGTACTTAAAAAACGATATATTGTTAAGAGGGGATTGTCGTTGCAATGTTTCTTTCAACGGCAAAAAGCGGCACAAACCGAGCACAAACGAACGACACCGGTTCTGTGCGATTAAGATGAGGTGGGGTAGAGAGTGACGTCACTCCCCCAAATTATATTTGTTATTTCTAAAGGAGGGGATATAGATACAATGTTAAGGGGATATAGATATAATGTTAATTTTAATGGCACAAATCGGCACAAACCGTGCACAAACGAACGACACAGTTTTTGTGCAATTTAGACGAAATGGGGTGGAGAGTGACGTCACAGCACCCAAATTAAATTTGTTATATCTGCGAAAGGAAAAAAGATACAATGTTTGTTTTAACAGCACAAACCAGCACAAACTGTGCATAAACTAATGACATTGGTTCTCTGACTTTCCCCGGGGCTCCAACACGAGGCAGCGCAAAATGGGGGCCTCAAAACAACTATCAAATGACCTGAAAACAAAGATTTTTTCAACATTATGGTTTAGGGGAAGGCTACAAAAAGCTATCGCAGAGATTTAAGTTGTCAGTGTCCACTGTGAGGAACATAGTGAGGAAATGGAAGACCACAGGCACAGTTCTTGTTAAGGCCAGAAGTGGCAAGCCAAGTAAAATATTGAGGAGGCAAAGGCAAATGGTGAGAATGGTCAAAAACAGCCCACAGACCACCTCCAAACACCTACAAAATCATCTTGCTGCAGATGGTGTCACTGTGCATCTTTCAACAATTCAGCGCAATTTGCACAAGGAGAAGCTGTATGGGACAGTGATGCGGAAGAAGTATTTTCTACACACACACCACAAACAGAGTCGCTTCAGGTATGCAAACGCACATTTGGACAATCCAGCTTCATTTTGGAAGAAGGTGCTGTGGACTGATGAAACGAAATTGAGTTATTTAGTCATAACAAGGGGCATTATGCATGGCGACAAAAGAACACAGCATTCCAAGACAAACACTTGCTACCCACAGTAAAATTTGGAAGAGGTTTCATCATGCTGTGGGACTGTATGGCCAGTGCCGGTACTGGGAATTTTGAGGGTCACATGGATTCTACTCAATATCAGCCGATACTTGGATATTGTTTATTTATTTACTTGGGACAGTGCACATTTATCAACAGTCTTACACTTCTGTATAGACTGTAAATGAGCCAGATTATAGCATAGATGCTAATTTCCATCTGTAGTCCCAAACCTAACCTGCATGTTTTTTGAATGTGGGGGAAACCGGAGCACCCGGAGGAAACCCACGCAGACACGGGGAGAACATGCAAACTCCACACAGAAAGGCTTGGGAATAATGTAGAGGAATCAGTCACAAAGTTGAAGTTATGCCGGGGATGGATATTTTAACAACACAATGACCCAAAGCACTGCTCAAAATCTACTCATTTATAGATATAGTCATTTATGCAGAGGAACAGGTACAATGTTCTGGAATGGCCATCCCAGTCCCCAGACCTGAATAACATTGAAAATCTGTGGGGTGATTTGAAGCGGGCTGCCCAGAAACCATCAACTGAACTGGAGATGTTTTGCAAGGAGGAATGGTCCAAAATACCATCATCCAGAATCCAGACACTCATTATAGGCTTTAGGAAGCGTCTAGAGGCTGTTATTTCTGCTAAAGAAGGCTCAACTAAATGTTGATGTAAAATTCCTGTTGGGGTGCCCAAATGTATGCTCCTGTCTAATTTCATTTTGATGCATATTGCACATTTTCTGTTTATCCAATAAACCTAATTTAACTACTGAAATATTACTGTGTCCTTCAATTATATGATAGATCAAAATGAAATTGCTGATCCAAACACCCAATTATTTATAAATGAAAATCTTGGAAATTGTCAGGGGTGCCTAAACTGTGCATACGACTTTAAGTCAGATTCTCTATTTTACCCCCGATCCTTGTGTTCATATCGGGGGCCTGTAAATTAAAATGCGGAAGTATAGTTGGTGAACGTAATCATCCTGTGCATGATCTGACTAAAGGCTTCTGTGTTGGGTGAACAGTGTAAAACGAATAAGTGGATCGGGCGGCATGTGGTTGGATCAACCATGTGCGCACCCGTCGTCATCCCACAGATCTGTACAAGGGGTTTTAGAGCTGCCGACAAGGCAGAATTAGAGAGGGAATTGGGAAGGGAGGAAAATCTGGGAAAAAATAGGCCTGATTTATTGCACTCACACAATCATTCAACTTCACCAAACAAACCAAACTAGAAAACCATTGTATCCACTCAACCTATAATCCCTCAAGAAACCATAAGCATCGGAGTAAGTTTATGGATCAAACATCTGAACCGCATAGCAAAAAATGTTTTGATATAATTAACTCCGGTCATTGGTGGTGAACTGAAATGAATGTTGGCGAAAAGGCTTTAGGAGTGAGATATCTGGATAACTGGAGCGCAGGTTACTAAGGGAGAACCAGAGGGTAAAGGTTGCAGAAATAAGCATTATAGGGGGTGGTGGTAACAAAATATGGTTGTTTGGTACCTAACCCTGTTATGTACTGAGGATCTTTTTTAGCTGTAAGCCTACAGACTACATCACCATAGACAAAGCTTGGCAGAATGTTGATTTTCCAAAGTGAATACTTGGCAGTGTGCATTAGGAAGTCTTGCTGCAGAACAAGAAACCTGTTCTGGATTTAGACTGAAGGTGGGTGATGTGGATATTGAATGAGAGTGAGCAGTCGAGCCAGATCGCAGGGTGTGTAGGTGCCAATGTGCTTGAACTCAGTCCCATTCAGGATGAGGAGGTCTGGTATGCAGGCATGTAGGGAGAGGTTCCCATTGAAGAGAATGGGTATATATTTTTGTCTCAGTAAGAAGGAGATGGAGATCAAGGAAGATTCGTCAGACTGTAATAATGGAGCAGCAAGTTGTACGCAGGATATTGTCATCAGCATAGAGGTAAATGTTGGCAACACTATGTGGAACATGAGGAATAAGCCCAGGGGATGTACGTACAGTCAGCTCAAGAATCGAACCTTGCCAGAGGTGTTGACCAGAAACTGATACAATGTAGGAAATGGTTTCCAAACCAGGGAAACCTCTGAGAGCCATAGGCTGCTGGGTGCATTAAAAAAAGGATACCGTGACTGACAAGAGTGAAAAGGCTTTATCTAAATCAATAACTCAGCGGCAGTGCGGCAAAACAATGCATTTGATCTGATAAACCTATGCTGTCAACAGTGTTGAGAGATATTGGGATATGCCCATAGCAAGGGAAATCCTTGGGACTCAAGTTGGTTACATAAAAAAATGTATATAAGAAATCAATAAAAGTGTGTACTGTGTAGTGGCTGTCCAGCGAACAAGGCATAAACTGATTAATGTTAAGGGTTTATCTGTCAAAGCAATTTGTGACAACTGCTGATGTAAAAAGAGCTTTATCAAATAAATTTGATTTGAATGTCACAGCAACATAAAACTAGTACGATAACTAGTCCCAGTAACATCCAGGGGCATGACACAGCGTCTCAAGAACGTAGTCAAAATTTCCTCTTTGACATCTCTGTTACCAACCTTGAACTAGACCAATACTTAAGGAAACATGGCACAAAATCCCAAGAACGTACCATTAAACGTGATCGTTGAGGTCCCTTAAGACCAACATAGAACTAGAAATGAACTCCAGGGAACATGACCAATTCAGGGGACTGTTTTCTTCGTCCTGATTAGCAAAGTACACAGGTCCTGTGGAATAGTCCTGATGTTGTGTCCTGGCAAACACAGGTCCTGTGGTGTGCTGGCAAACCCACAAGGTCTCCAAGAGAATTCTCCCAGTCACAAACATGCACAGTCCCCACTAGTAAAATAAAGGCCTTGAGATTGTCCTTAATATGTCTGACTTGGTGGCCTGGCGTGATCCAGCGGGGATTAACATACTGTCTATGTCACTTGTTTACTGCTTCATCAATGATTTGAATCTATTCCTCATTAACCAAAATGTTTTGCTATGTGCCAGAATTTGCGTGACCGGCATGCAACACACTAAGTGAGAACCTGATGAAATAACCCTGCACTATATAACTTTGAAAAAAATTACTGAAAATACTAGAAAATGTTAGCAACTAGCGTATTGGATCTAGGGGTTGAAAACATTACCTTAAGCAATACAAAATATGGACAATATTAGCACAATATTTGACAGTTTCTAACAAGCAAGTAAGGCATAACATTGACAAAATAATGTGTACTTTATGTGTACTTTAAAAATTTGTTATATAGTCCTGCTGTTCTGTACTGTCCTGAATTATCCGTGTTCAATAAAAACATATAAATTAATTTTAATAACTTTAAAATCTACAAGACATTTGAACCTTTCATGATTTGAGGGTTACATTTATTTTATAAACATGTATATAAAGTATAGCGGTATACACCCACTGCACACATCATTAGGTACACCTGTTCAACTGCTTGTTAACACAAACATCTAATCAGCCAATCAGATGGAAGCCATGTAGTCAGGGTCAAGATGATCTGCTTAAGTTCGAACCAAGCATCAGAATGTGGAAAAAAGGTGATTTAAGTAACTTTGAACATGGCATGGTTGTTGGTGCCAGACTTGTTTGAGTATTTCATGAAGAGCTGATCAACTGGGATTTTCTCACCAACCATCTATAAGGTTTAAATAGAATGGTCTGAAAAAGAGAAAATATCCAGTGAGCAGCAGTTCTCTTGGCAAAAATGCCTTGTTGATGGCAGAGGTCAGAGAATGGCCAGACTGGTTCGAGCTGATAGAAAGGCAACAGTAACTCAAATAAACACTCATTACAACCAAGGAATGAAGAATATAATCTCTGAATGCACAACATGTTGAACCTTGAAGCAGATGGGCTAAAACAGCAGAAGAACACACCGGGTGCCACTCCAATCAGCTAAGAACAGGAAAATTAGGCTACAATTTGCACAGGCCCACCAAAATTGGACAATAGAAGACTGGAGTCCTGATTTCTGCTGTGACATTCAGATGGTAGTGTCAGAATTTAGCATAAACAACATGAAAGCATAGATCCATCCTGCATTGTATCAACAGTTCAATATAGTGGGAGTGGTGTAATGTGTGAGGGATATTTTCTTGGCACCCTCTGGGCCCCTTAGTACTAATTGAGCATTGTTTAACTGCCACAGCCTACCTGAGTACTGTTGAGGACCATGTCTGTCCCTTTATTACCACAAGTGTACCCGTATTTTAATAGCTACTTCCAGCAGGATAACACGCCTTGTCACAAAGCTCACATAATCTTAAACTGGTTTCTTGAACATGGCAATGGCACTGTACTCAAATGGCCTCGACAGTCACCAGATCTCAATCCAATCAAGCACCTTCAGAATGTGGTGGAACAGAAATCTGTAGCAACTGTATGATGCAATAATATCAACATGAAGCAAAATCTCTGGAATATTTCCATCACACTGTTGAATATATACAGCTCAAAACTTTTCATACCCCTGGAGAATTGGTAATAGATGTATAATTTTCAGAGAAAACATGAGTGAGCAGGCAAAGATAATCTTTTTTTCTCATGGGTTTCATATTCAACTGTAGGACATAACACAATGGCACAATTCTAATAGAAAACATGGAAACAAAGAAAATAATGAAATGACCCCTGTTCAAAAGTCTGCATAACCTTAATTCTCAATACAGTGTATTTCCTCCTTTAGCATCAATGACAACTAGCAGTCATTTGTGATAGTTGTCTATAAGGCCCCAAATTCTTGCAGGTGGTATAGCTGCCCATTCGTCTTGGCAAAATGCCTCCAGGTAATGCAAAGTTATTGGTAATTTTGCATGAACCGCATGTTTGGGATCTCCCAAGAGTGGCTCGGTGATATTAAGGTCAGGAGACTGTGATGATGGCCACTCCAGAACCTTTACCTTTTTCTGCTGTAACCACTGGAGGGTCAACTTGATCTTGAGCTTAGGGTCATTGTTGTGCTGGAAAGTCCAAGAGTGTCACATGTGCAGCTTTTATGCAAAAGAATGCAAATTGTCTGCCAGTATTGTCCAATAACATGTTGCATTCATCCTGCCATCAATTTTCACAAGTTTCCCCGTGCCTTTAGAGCTCACAAACCCCCAAAACATCAGTGAGCCACCACCATGCTTCACAGTGGGGATGGTATTCTTTTCACTATAGGCTTTGTTGACCGCTTTCCAAACATAGCGCTTATGGTTGTGACTATAAAGCTCAATTTGTGTTGTTGGGCATATTGTAACTATGCTTTTTTGTGGCACTGGCACAGGTAAAGGCATCTTTCTGGCAACTCGACCATGCAGCTCATATTTGTTCAGATATTGCTGTATTGTGCTCCTTGAAACAACCATACCGTCTTTTTCCAGAGCAGCCTGTATGTCTCCCGAAGGTTACCTGTGGGTTTTTCTTTGTATCCCGAACAATTCTTCTAGAAGTGTTTATGTTTTCAGGGATTGTGGCAAAATCACATTTGTTCACATGATGTTCACAGACTATTTCATGAACTTCCAAAACCAATTTCATATGGGTTTACCTACTTTTAAAAAATAGTTTATTTTCAAAAGCCCCAATATGTCCTAAAATATTGAATACTTTTTGTAAATTAAAACATAACAATATATAATAATTACATTTTAGTCATTTAGCAGATGCTCTTATCCAGACTGACTGACAGTGAGTGCATACTGTACATTTAAGAGAGACAACCACAACATAGTATTAAGAGCAGTCAATATTTTAAACAGTGAAAAGGCAAAAACATTGCTAGAAAAGTATCATACAAATAAACAAAACATTTGAAGACAACAGAGGAGAAAGGCAACTTATTTAAAGGTACAATATGTAATATCAATCAAAACAATAACAAAATACATACTTTGCATTAAAAGCAAACATCACTATACATATATTATATATATTTCTTTGTAATATAAGAAATTACAAATAAGAAATTTGTAATATAATTCGAAGACACAGGACGTTTCATTTTGTCGCCCGTAAATGGCGTCATATAACCTGTGACTGCTCTAGTTGTTCTAAGTTCCAGGGAGCCACCAAACATAACGTGAATGAAGTTATAATTTTTTTAACAGGATTGGGCGCTGACTTCCCGAAGGCGTGGGACGGTCAGGAGCCCAGAGGTGGCAGAACGGAGAGCCTGTGTAGTGATGTAGGGTTTGAGCATCACCTGAGGTTTACAGAGGAGGAGCTCCTCTTTTTGCTCCGTAGGCCAGCACCATGGCCTTGTAGCGGATACGAGTTTCAACTGGGAGCCAGTGGAGTGTGTGTAGAAATGGGGAGCCAGTGGAGTGTGTGTAGAAATGGGGAGCCAGTGGAGTGTGTGTAGAAATGGGGTGACGCAGAAGAACTCGGGAAGGTTGAACACCAGGCGGGCTGATGCTTATCAATAATATTGATAAATTAAACATCCCCAGAGTGATCCTCAGAGAAAGAAGCAAAAAACTTACTTGGCAGTCCCTGGTACAGAAGAGTCAGATAAAGCCTGTTCTATTGTATCCTTTTATAAAGGTGTCTCATTAGTCATTACATGTAACTTTTTAATGTTGATAATATATAGTTGGCCCTGTTATAACAGCCTAACAACGCAACCTTCAAGGTGGGGGGGCATGAAAAGTTTGCGAACCACTGCTTACCTCATTAGACAATAAACTTATGATAATTGATAACATTCTCAGAATTTATTTCATCATCAATACAGACTTTTTTTCATGATCAGCAGCTAACACATTTTCAGCTGTTTGTGACACTATAATAAGCAGATTTCTTTATTTAACCTTTATTTAACCAAGTAAGTTGACTAAGAATAATTTCTTATATACAGCAACGACCTGGGAGCAATTAGTGTAAAGTGTCTTGCCCAAGGACACAACGACATTTGGCTCAGTCGGGAATCGAACTGGCAACCTTCTGACTACAAGTCTGACTCCCTACCCACTGAGCCATCTGCGCCCCAGATACCTAGATTCCTCCTACATAGTCAACTATATTTTTTGTATAAGTTCTGTCATTAAAACAAATCCATCTGATGTTCTCTCATTAATTCAGTAGGAGTCGTGATAACAAGGGAATTCAGACTCTTAGTTCAGAGGCTTTCCTGGTGTGGTTATATTGCCTAATTTGAAACGTGAGCGTGTGAGGTCACCTGTCTCTCTATTTACCAGTCTCTGTGCATGTGTGTGTGTCTGACAGCTTCCTCCATGAAATTGTTCATTGTTCATAATTGAAATGTTATTATGAGTATTATTTAAATTCTGAGTCTGGCCCTTGAGAGCTCCTGTTCCCATCCAGACAGAAAACTGTCACCACAGATCCTGCTGAGTCACATGGAAATCAGTGCTGAACAACTATAACAAAGCGTATGCAAAGACACACAAAAACAAGAATAGAAAACAAACAAACACACACTCAAACTAAATTACACACACACTCGCCTAAACCTGCCTGCCAGGACATAGAGAGAGCAGCTTGGGTTTTGTGACAAAACAAACTGAAGCTCAAACGCTCGACCCCTCTGGGCGTGGGTGTCATGATGTTGTGTGTGCGTGTATGTGGGAGGATTGCCTTGCCAAGACCCATAGTTAAATTGAATGTTTGGAACAGAATGTAATAATTGGATATTCTCTCTAAAGAGTCTAATATGGAGGGGCAGCTCATTTAGATATTCAACCGTTTGCAGAGACAGCGGGGATGCTGTCTTTTTCTCTAAAAGACGACACATCCTTTGTCTTTAAATGACGAGCTGTGATGGTTGTCCTGCGTTATCTGTTGGCCCTGAAGACAGTTCTCTCTCTCTATCCTTTTCTCTCACTTTCTCCATCGCTTCTCTCCCTCCATCTCTCTCAAGAGGAGCGTAATGACTCTCTCACTATTTAGAATCCAACGTCATCTAAAATATGCTAATATGAGCTTGCAGATCTGGGACACCAAAAGAACACACACAGATAGATACACAGGCATGCATGATCACTGCTCATGCAAACACAAAAATACACACACACACACACACACACACACACTTGGAGGCAATGTGAGGAGGAGGAGGACGAGGAGGAGGACCATTCAGCCCAATGTTTGCGCTTTGATCTGTTGGCTTCAGCCACTGATGAACTGACATTCCCATTTTCCTCTTTCTTTTCAATCACTCTCCTCTCCATTCCTGTTTCTATGGCTAAGTTCCAATTCTTCATCGTTCTCCTTTAGTGTGCACTTGAACACTTGATCTTGTAGATTTAAAGGGCCTGGCTTGCTCTAGCGGGTGTGACGGGAACTCACACCGTCTTTGCCTGCAACAATCTGCTCGCTTTTAAATGCACGAGGAGTGACCGAGGGCACACTAACGGATAAGGGCAGAGGATTGGAACCCAGAGTCTGTCTCTCATTCAATCTCCCGCTGTCCACGCGTCTGTGCTTCTCGCTCTTTCAAACACAAGTACACACGATCAGACACAGACAGAGAAACACAATTAATCATATACATAGACATAAACTCACAGGCTGGGAGATAAAACACACCGTGGTTTTGTTTGACGAGGAGTAACGTGTACTGTGGTTTTTGTGTGTAGTGTACTGTCGTTTTTTGTATATTAATGGGTGGGTAGTTTTTTCTGGATTAGTGGGTGTGGTGTAGTGTATTTTTGTGTGTTAATCGCTAGGTACATTTCTGGGTTTAGTGGGTGTGACATACTGCAGAGTTTGTGTGTTAATCGCTAGGTACATTTTGTGGTTTAGTGGGTGTGACATACTGCAGAGTTTGTGTGTTAAAGTAGGCAGCTTTCTCTTACTCAAAGAGAACATGGTTGAGCTAGAGGGACCGCTGCATCATATGGTCATAGTGCTCTCCATCACTAATGTGCTAGATCTGTCACCTCAACAAAAAAACATACATTTTAGGTGATAAATTTAAGTGACCATTTTGCGGGGTTTCAGGCCTACATTTTCTAGTATCTTTGCCGAAGGTAAGGAAAAATACCAACTTGCGAGATTCCTGTGCATGCCTGCAGTAGACAGGCCTAATGGAGAATCCCTCCTACATCATTCAAGTACACAGGCAGTTTCACCGCTCAGAAAAAATGCTGTCTAGTCAAACAAATAGGTACAGTTCTGGGCTACTCTGCAGCCATGTTGTTCTGAATATCCAGAGGAAGAACGTCTAGTGACAACTGTACACAGTAGTTAAACACGTTCGTTTTTCATGAAAATAAGTTCTATCTACTGCATTAGTGGGGGATATAACCCTATGTTGTAGCACTCCCGCTAGCTCGACCATGTCCTCCCTTAGGTGAGAGAGCTGCCAGCTTCGAGAGAGTCAAATACTTACTTAAAGCGATTTATAAACTTAAGGCCCAGATTACACGCGTCTTGTTGCATTGCCAACAGCGTACTGTGAACTTGATGTTTTACTTTTTTCAAAGAACGCATTGTTTGGAAAGCAGAGAGCAGTGTGAAAGATGAATACTGTAACCCTATGAAAGACTATAAGCTCTAAACTACATTTTCTATCCGTATTGCACGTTGCCGTTGGACGTACTTTTCTATCCGTATTGCACGTTGCCGTTGGACGTACTTTTCTATCCGTATTGCACGTTGCCGTTGGACGTGACGCAATGCGAGTAGTGTAGGCGGTGTCATGTATTTCAAGTATTCATTCCTTAACGGCTGACGTGATGGCAATGCCAAATGCTCGATGGCTGAATTGAAGCTTTAGGGTTAGACATACCATAGATATTCATCACTGCTGTGATGGGTGGGTACTGCAGTTTCTGTGGGTTAATTGGAGTGGTGTATCATAGTTTTGGTGGGTAGCTTTTGTGGGTTAATGAGTGTAGTGTACTGTAGTTTTTGTGGGTTTTTGTGCAGTGTACTGTAGTTTTTTTGGGTTTGTGTGCAGTGTACTGTAGTTTTGTGTGTTAATGGGTGTGGCAGTGTACTTATGGTCTCACCTCTGGCGGAAAGCTTTTTGGTATTGATGATTTTAGCAGCATACTCCTGGCCGGTGCAGAGTTTGACACAGCGACGCACCACTGAAAACGCTCCCCTGGGAAAGAAAAACAGATAAACCTGCATAAGCGTTGACTAGCCCTGGCAGCATCTCAATATTCCAGTCACCTTCTTCACTGGCTCCTTGTCTCCTTGTCTTCATTCCCACTGATCAAAAATAAATGGACCGGTTGAAAGCCAAACCTTTTCCTAAACTGCTTTTCACCTAATCAACTGTCATTTCACATTCATGAAAAAGGACACTATTAGTTTTGTCAGGAGTGAATTTGATGAGGCACATGACATCCAGCTCAGTGGCGCATCCTGTGTCTCAGCGTATACAGGCTCTAAAAATGTGCATGTATATAATTAATGACAAGTCTTAAGAGAAAACTGTCTTTCAAGGATTTCTGTGTGTGTGTGTGTGTGTGTGTGTGTGTGTGTGTGTGTGTGTGTGTGTGTGGCGGTTTTCTGCATGTTAACGTTCTGTGATAGGGCTGGTATCTTTGGGGGCTAGCTTGCATAACTAACTCAGCATGGAACAACAGCAGTAACAGTTGCTGTTGTTTCTGTCAGCTAAATATAGAACACCTTAGTATTGTCACCCAATAATACACAAACACACACTAACTCACACACACACGGCTCACATACACTCATGCGCGAGGCGCCTGTTCAGCTATAACAGGTGAGTGTGTTCACTAGGGATACTCAGAGTCGGACAGCAGAGAACAGATGCAGAGAAAGACCTGGGAGACACTGACGCAAAAGAGAACCTGCGTCCTTACAGGAACTACTGCAATTAATGTTCTGTTATCTATTGGGGTTGGGTCAGCTGTGACCATCTCAGAATGGCTTTTGTCTCTGGCTTATCACACAGAACAGAACAAACAAAGACTCACACACACAAACATGTATAATACATAAACATACACATATACACAGCAAACTTGTAGTTACAAACACATGAAATGCTGTGCCATTAAGGTCTAAATCTCTTGGTAGAACTCGTAGTACAAGGCGTTAAAGTCAATAATTATACCAACAATGTGTGCTGGACTAAACAACACCACTGCAGGTCTGTTTACGTAAGAATGCATTATGATCTAGAAAATATGTTTCTCCTCCTGACTGAGAATGAGGAGAAAACCCCCCCTACAGACCCCCGCCCCTTCCGAGGTCCCACCCACGCGCAGGCTGCACTGTCTGACACACCTATCCTGCATTGGTACACACACTAACCATCCAATTTCGCTGTAAAATACACACACCCCGTGTTTTATTTCTCTCTCCCTAAAACACATAGCCCGTTTCTTTCCCTCTTCATCACTCACACGCCACTTTTTCCATCCTGCCTCTAGACCCCAATTAAAAAAACAGCCATGCTGCTCTGCTGACAGTTCAACTTGTCACTCTCTCCACATCGCTACACCGAGTCCCAAATCCCCATTCCGGATGCTGCGGTTAGAGACCGTACGGCAAGGATATTTTAATCGGCCAATTTGGTTTCATCGCCATGTTTAAATGTCATTATAAGGTTACCATTTAAGGCAGAGCCACAACCTGCGTTTTGTTCACATAACTGTGTGGCTGCGAACGTGACAGCTCATCAGGCTACTCTCTCTGACCCCCATCCGCTGCCGCGCTCCAACAACCCACACATCTGCAGGCATGCAATCATAGACCATAGAGTAAGGATGAGGATTCAATTAAGGTTATATTGTTACCGCAGCTAAAAAAAACACAATCAATACTGCAAACACTTACTTTCCGAGCTCTTCATATAGTTGGAAATCGTCCGTAAAACGTGTACAAGTAGTCACTGCCATCGTCGGTTTATGCGGGGGGTGGGGAGGGGGGTAGTGCGCCCGAAATAATCCCGTATTCAAGTGAATTGATATTTTATGTCGGCTAACCGTTTAGTAGCCTGGTAATAGTGTGTAAAATGCCGCGGTGTAATGCGTTTTCTATCCAGAGAGCACTAGGATAGGAATTAGGCTGCAGAAATGTATTCGTATTGAGAAGATACAGCCTATTTGAGTGGAGCAGCAGAGGCAGTAGTGCTCTCTCTCTCTCTTCGAAAGTGTTTCGTTCAATCGCTCTACTGTTTCTGCACCGCCAAGCGCACTGTAAATACAAAGTATCCCTTTCTACCACCAGGGGGCGATGCAACTGCTCTACCAGACATGCGGCCGACGCAGCATCATCATCCAACAGAGCTGCATTCAATGCGTTTATACAATTTGCAACGATCAGATAGAAATATGCTACATAAAAAACAAACATCACTCTGACATTTAGAATTAGGAACGATATTGCTCTATTCATTTCATTTCTACCTGCGTTGTTTGATAACAATTCACATAGCTCACATAACAATGAACATAGCTCAGATTTTAGTCTTGGTAGTTTCAGCATCACGGAATCACCCGTATTCATATCATCATCATCATCATTATCTATACAACGATCTTCTCTCTTTAACTATTATTGTAATAGTTTAGGCACAACACATACTTGTTTTTTTCAGTATGTTAATATCTATATTTGGTATTTGTACAGACTGAAACATGTAAACTAATGTTAACGTTAGGGTTAGGCCAAGGTTTATTATGCTATTTAAAGGTTGATCAACACGATTTAAAATTTAAATCAAGGTGTGGTCATCAAGACCAAAAACTGCAGTTTTACAACATGTTTCTTGTAAGATATAGCCCAACAATTGTCCAAGAGTATGAGTACTATCAGAAGAATAGTAAAGTATCCAACCAGTTCTATATTGTTAACAGATTGCTCTGCTGACACCTATTTCAGTCCAACTGAAACAAAGGAATAGAGCAGCTGAGTCATAGACTCCTACTGTCTACTGTCTCTATTCCTGGATCATCCTTCTTCCCTGTCATCACTAACAACTCTATTCTTAGGAACAAAACACAAAAACTTCAGATCAACAATTGCATAAAGCATCTCAAAAATAGGAGTGCTGATCTGCAATGAGCCCCCAAATATATTCTTATTTTGATAAAAGGCAAACTAATCCTGGTTTATGACGGTGTTTTCTAAACAAGGGCGATGAAAAGAAACCCTGTTGAACTGACGGCATCAATGATCGTCTCAGATTGTCTGACATTACTTCCAATATTCCCCAATGTCAATCTCATAGTTATTCATGTGATAGAGACATTTTACTGCATTGAAAATAATCAAGTTCTTGTTATAGCGCCCTCCTTTGGCACTACTCTCTCATTACAAGTTGGCCACCAGTAACTCCTGTAGAGCTGGAAGGACCGCATAGGATTTAGTGCCGCTCTAAAGCACACTAACACACAAAGCCGATACAAAATGACTCCAGAGTATGCATGACTGCAGGTTTTAATTCTTTATTTCAGTTTAGGCACACAAAGATATTGAGACATCTCAGTAAAAGCAAAATGTCAGGGAGGTTTTCCGCCAACAAAAAAAACTCAACATGATAAACACCACTAACATTTCTAGACCTGGAAGTGGTACATTGGCACCAATCTAAGGTAATTTTTCAATCCATCTCATCAATAAAGGTGTGTGGAAAAAAAACATATCGTAGATCCTATGTCTGTACTGCAATCTATCAACAGGTTCAGGATCGTTAAGACACTTAAACATGCCAGTTCAGGGTCATGTTCATGTGGGGTCAAAACCTAAAGGCGCTTTCAGAGATTTTGAAACTAAAACGTGTGCACCGAAGTCCAAAATGTTCCTTCCAGTTTCTGTGAGTTTTGTTCTGTTCAACACATAATGACTTAATCCAGGCAAGTCACACAAATAGAACACAGAAACAAAAGCTTCCACAGAGGCTCTCGAAAATTATTTAATAAAATAAAAACCATGCAGGGCATCAGATGGCTCATGTGGTTAGGGAGTCAGACTTGTAGTCAGAAGGTTGCTGGTTCAATTCCTGACTGTGCCAAATTCCATTGTGTCCTAGGGCAAGGCATTTAACCCTAAGTTCCTCCAGGGGAATGTCCTTTTACTTAGTGTAAGTCGCTCTGGATAAAAGCATCTGCTAAATGACTTACATGTTAAATGTTAACCAACTCGTGTCCATCTCTGAACCCCAGTCCACAACACAGGGTGTGATCACATCTGCACAGCACTGGGAGGGATGTCAAACATGGAGGGATCAAACTCCTGTCCTTTAAAGGGAGACCCATCAGCCTCCCACCCTTTCTTCAGCATGTCATGTACCTTCTACAGATAGACGAGATGAGGGAGGGAGGGGAGGGATAAACAAAGAGAGCACTTAAGAAAATCAAATATCCAAATGCATAAACACAAATACAACACCACAAAACTTGCAATTTACCCTTTGATACAGTTGTGCTCTAAGGTTTGCAAACCCCTGGAGAACTGGTAAAAGATGTACGGTACCATTTTTAAACAAAACATGAGTGAGCGGGTAAAACAAAGTTATTTTATTCGTACAGTTGTGTCACATTCAACTTTAGGTCATAACAGAATGGCACAATCATAAAACAAAACATGGCAACAAAAAAATTAAATATGTATTGGCAAAACGCCTCCAGGTCATGCAAAGTCTGGCATAAACTGCAGGTTTGATATCTCCCCAGAGTGGCTCAATGATACTAAGGTCAGGACACAGTGATAGCAGCGTGGGAATTTCACGGCGGCCATACGGCCATGGCCGTCGTTGCCCCTCCCTTTGGCCGTGATGCCCTGAAAATTGTTGTAAGCCCTCCGGCCAACATGGCCTTAGTGCCCCTGCTACTGTCAAAATCCCACGGTCAGAATTCGGTTTCTTTTTCCGTAGGTGCACTGTGCAAAGTGTGTTTTCAACCAAATTTAAATAACAGCATAGTTCACACAGAATGACAATTTAACCACGGACCAATCAATAATGATGATTTCACCACGGACCAATCAACATCGCTATCGGATGATTTTGGAAGCAGCCCCACACTGCATAATTCAAAGCCACTAGCAGGAGCGCGACTGAACCACAATACATTTAGGTAAGCAAGCTAGTTCGCTATATATTGGATCGATATAAAGCTGACTTAAGTGCACAACTAAATCAAACCTGTCTGTTTTGGAAGTTGCATGAGCAACTGGGAGGTGGGAAAGTTCCGACAGAAATTGAAGCTCCAAATCCTCTTTTTTCACTCAATGGCCTTTGTGCCATAGCATGTGGCCTTTGTGCCCTCAAAAATGTTCTGACACCGAAGGCCAAATGGCCTTGCCCCTAAAATGACAAAATTCCAAGCCTGAGTGAAAGCCACTCCAGAACCTTCAACTTTTTCTGCTGTAACCACTGGAGGGTCAACTTCATCTTGTGCTTAGGGTCATTGTTATGTTGGATTGTCCAAGAGCGTCCCATGTGCAGCTTTCATGCAGAAGAATGCAAATTGTCTGCCAGTATTGTCCAATAACATGCTGCATTCATCTTTCCATAAATTTTCACGAGGTTCCCAATAACTTCAGAGCCCATACACCCCCCAAAACATCAGTGAGCCACCACCATACGTTACATTTACAAGAGATGGTATTCTTGTCACTATAGGCCTTGCTGACCCCTCTCAAAACATAGCACTTATGGTTGTGACCATAAAGATCTATTTTTGTCTCGTCACTCCAAATTACAGTGTGGTGTCAAGGTGTTGTCAGGCATATTGTAATCTGGCTTTTTTGAGGCACTGGCGCAGTAAAAGCTTCTTTCTGGCAACTCGACTACGCAGCTCATTTTTGTTCAAGTATCGTCGTATTGTGCTCCTTGAAACAACCACACCGTCTGTTACCAGAGCAGCCTTTATGTCTCCCGAGGTTACCTATGGGTTTTTCTTTTTATCCTGAACAATTTTTCTGGCAGTTTTGGTTAAAATCTTTTTTGGTCTACCTGGCCTTGGCTTGGTATCAAGAGATCCCAGAATCTTCAATTTCTTAATAAGTGATTGAACAGTACTCACTGGCATTTGCAAGGCTTTGGATATCTTTTATATCCTTTTCCAACTTTATGCAGTTCCCGTACCTACACAGGTCTTTTGACAGTTCTTCTCTGTTCCCCATGGCTCAGTATCTAGCCTGCTCAGTGCATCCACGTGAGAGCTAACAAAGTCATGGACTATTTATACACAGACACTAATTGCAATTAAAAAATTCACAGGTGTGGAAAATTAACCTTTTATTGCCGTTTTAACTGTGTGTGTCATCTTGTGTATCTTTAACAAAGCCAAACATTCAAGGGTATGTAAACTTTTGATCAAGGTAATTTCTTTAATCATTATGTTCTACAAAGGTGCCAAACAACTGTGTGATAATAAATGGCTTCAAATGGGCACTATCCTCTCATAACAGTCAGATTTTCTGCAAGAACAGTCATTTGTCAAAATAAAGACCAAAATTTCACAATTTCTGCCAGGGTATGCAAACTTATGAGCACAACTGTAAATATTGATAATTATCTCTAGATATGTCTGGAAAAAATTAAGGGACCACTGCAAAACCATCAGTATGTCTAGTTTTACTATTGTAATGTGTTTGGGTAAAATTAACCTTTTTGTTTTAATCCATAAACTACTGACAACATTATGTGCTTCAGGTTAAGAAAAAATTCCAGTCATCTATAGATTTTTTCCATCATCTCTATATTTTTTCCATCATCTCTATATTTTTTTTGTGCTGTACCATATATAAGCTAGGCGGTAACCAGGTCCATTGAGAGGTACTACTTTTAGATTTGGGATACAACAACATTTGTGTCAAAATGCTCAGTATGTCTTGTGTCAAAATAACAGGCACCCAATTTCACAAAAAAAATTTGTTGTTAAAAAACAATGTAAATAGTGGAGGTTGTCTAATTAATTGGACTTTTCAAAATAATTATTAATCTGCATTTTGCTCGCCGATTATGGCCGATACTTTTTTTGGAGAGGAACCACTTCCTCTAGTGTTATAATTAGATACCAAATCACGTGGAAACTGCGTGCAGCCAGCGCATCTGTCGTGAGCGACAGTCCACCCGTCCCAAGCTGCAGCATCAAGCCTGGAGGAAATTGTGTTTGCATAGAAGCTATGGTAAGTTTGTAGCTAACATGAAAGGGGATCAATTAAAATCAGTCGCATATAATCACTTGTAAGCTTCACATGGTTAACATTAGTCTAGAATAGTGGGTAGGGGTTCACTGCTTTCGTTCCAACAGAACTGTTCCCATTTTCTATTAACCAAAACTTTTATCTGTTTCTGTTTTCCTTGAGGCTTTCAGGAAAAACGACCAGTTTTAAAAAAAACTGCTGCACAAGCTTTAACTAGCTATATTGCGTCGCATATGATGAATAACGAAGATTTATAATAAATCATCAGATCAGCCAGTAGATCACAATCGGGAACTGGCACAAACGAGTGTTGGATTAATTAATATGCACAGTCAGTAAAAAGAGCCATTGTGTGTCCCTCGAACAAAACTGCTCTGTAAACTTTGAATTAAGAATAAAACATTCCATACTTTAGTCTCTTAACAAAAACATATTCATATTTTTTTTATTTTGTTTAAAGAGATTTAAACATTTTTTTTGTGCAAAACATCTTGCAAAAAAGGTACAGATCTACTTCACCTAAAAAGGGTCTTAAAGACTTTCAAAACAGTACTTCAGTAATCAAACATTAATGGGAAATGGCACTTTTTTGTAAAATGACCCATATATATGACCCACATTAGGGCTGCAACTAACGCATGGATAATCGATTAATCTGTTGATTATTACTTTGATTAACCGATGAATCGGATAAACAGACTAACTAATATTTCCATTATTTTATTTTAAAAAAAGGGTAATATATATATATATAGACCTTTGATGACCTGCGGAAGCAGTGGATTGAGTCTGGAGTACAAACATCCAGAGCCACCGTGCACAGGCGTGTACAGCCACTTTTGAACCAGAAACAGTGGCAGAAGCGCCTGACCTGGGCTACAGAGAAGCAGCACAACAAAACAACAACAAATTTTGCATGTCATTCGGAAATCAAGGTGCCAAAGTCTGGAGGAAGACTGGGGAGAAGGAAATGCCAAAATGCCTGAAGTCCAGTGTCAAGTACCCACAGTCAGTGATGGTCTGGGGTGCCATGTCAGCTGCTGGTGTTGGTCCACTGTGTTTTATCAAGGGCAGGGTCAATGCAGCTAGCTATCAGGAGATTTTGGAG
>JACXGM010012047.1:0-17621 GCA_016801145.1 Umbra pygmaea
GTTTGATAAGCCTCTGAGAGTCATATGCAGTAAGACTGGTTCATTTAGTTTGATAAGCCTCTGAGAGTCATATGCAGTAAGACTGGTTCATTTAGTTTGATAAGCCTCTGAGAGTCATATGCAGAAAGGCTGGTTCATTTGGTTTGATAAGCCTCTGAGAGTCATATGCAGTAAGACTGGTTCATTTAGTTTGATAGGCCTCTGAGAGTCATATGCAGTAAGACTGGTTCATTTAGTTTGATAAGCCTCTGAGAGTCATATGCGGCATAAGTTAGTCAGTTATTTTGGCAGAGCCATATCCGCGTGGGTGGGGTATTGTTTGTGTGCTGTGCAACAGAGTGTAAATCTGCAGATCTAAAACACATTTCCTGCAGTTGTAAACATTCTCATTGGGGCAGAAATTAAAAATGTTAATGTCAAAAATTACCACAGATTACCACGGATTACCACTTCCACCTCTTCTATCTATTTTGAGCATTTACAAGGGCCTGGCTCTCTGTTCTCCTGGCTCTCTCCTCTCCTGGCTCATTCTCTCCTACTGGATCTCTCCTCTCCTGGCTCATTCTCTCCTCCTGGCTCTGGCTTCTATTCTCTTTTTCTCCTTCCTCTCTTCCGATTCTGTTTATCCCCCCACTCAATTCTCAGGTCTTAAAAACCATAGAAAAAGTAAATCAGTCTAAGTGACTGTTGTATCCTATTGTAAGCACAGAACTCTTTTCCAACGCACCAGGCCCTGATCCAAAGTTCGGATGCGTTTTTAAAATGTTTGTTTTTTTAAAGTGGTTTGCTGTATTCACAACGGCTCCACAGGAACTCCCTGGCTCTTTCTTAGATGCTGCATATGGATATTAGACCCTTGATGTATTTTGAACAGGCTGTTCAGGCTCTTATGGTAGTGATCTGTTTCTTGTTAAGTTGTAGTGAGCATATAGAATGTCAGCTCTACTGGACATAAATCCAACATCGTTCCTGCAGAGATTGAAAAAGGACATAAATCCTAAAGCATTACTGCAGAGATTGACAAAGGACATAAATCCTAAAGCATTACTGCAGATTGACACAAACTGAGACCTCAAATTGTCTAGTTTGTAGTTACTGTGGAGGCCTGCCAACAAGTTCAGCTGCAACCAAAGATTGGACACACTGCTGCACTTCAGGAATGGCCACCCTTGGTTTGCTGTTTACCTTCACTTGACAAAGACAACAGAGGGAGCAAGGGAAAGACCGAGAAGGAGAGAAGAGAGACTGTCAGAAAACCCTAGATGCTACATCTCAAAACATTGGTCTAGCTGTAAACTTCAAACAATCATGTATACCTTATTTAGTTAGTATGTGGTCCTCACAGCACACATGTTTCATGGTGGCTATGGTTCGTATCTTGGTGGATACGATGCCTAGAGCCACAGCATATCGTGACGCGAGTTGGTACAGCCAGGGGTAGACTGGTGTGTAGTCGGATGGGGATATATTGACACATTACTCTCTAGTGAGTTCTTATAAGTAGGTCTGTCATGCTTGTGATTTCAATTACGGATGAATACTACCTACAGTCATGTATGATGAATGTGTTCATTTATTCCGTGTTGATTAAGCAGTGTGATCGAAAGGTTTGACGACACGTGCTAGGAGGGGTTGCAGCCTAAAGAGGATGTGGACATGACAGATTGGAAGAAACAATAAAAATAACAACAATTAGTTAAATAATCATCTGAACCAGGCCTTGCAGCTACCCACCAGCCCTCCACAGTTACATGATCCTTGGAGTCCAGAGTGAGGGGAGACCGATAAAACCAGAAAGTTATGGACAAACATTTTCACGCCCCCATCTGTGGAATATTTGTGCAAATCTGTATCCAATCACATGTATCACTATCCAGTCACATTATACATACAGTACATCGTAGTTTGGCCACAAAAGGGATATTGGTAATCCATCCAACAGCTTGGTTTGATTCAAATCCATGTTTTAAGTGGACATGTGTCAATATATTTTGGCTTGATGCTTCAATGTCTTCTAAAATCTAAAAATTTAAAAGATTTTTTGTTCATGCGACCACAGTAAAGCATAATTATTATTACCTACTTTATCTTTACCTAGTATATCCCTTCCAGTTTTGTATTGACAATTACGCCTTTGTTTCTCCACATAAACTCCACAGCACGTGTGGTAAAAGATTGAGTGTCCTGTGATCTTCAGTTCCTCTGCCAAACATAGAAGGTATTTGCCAGCGTGTTCCTCCTGGAGGACCAGCGTTCCACTTACTGAAGCCCAGAATAAGCCCTTCTGATACACCTTGGAAACTATCATGTAGATCTACAACCGTTATTTATAGCTAAGAGTGTTAGTTGTGAAAATGTTTTTGACAATTGTTATTCCTGGCTCATACAGTGTGGTTTGCAAAGAAGGCTGAAGACACAAGCCATGCTTCTGATGAAATGCATTCTCAATTTTCATTGTCAAGGAAATGACTGTAGTTCTGTTACCACAATGAATTAAAGTCCAACTGTCAAAGGAAAAATAATCAGTCCCCACAGTGATGATGTGTTTTTGGTTTCATTCACGAAGAGCTAATTGCCGTGATCCAGTAACATGTTGCTTAAAACATGAAACATGTTTTTTTTAATGAGGATTAAAGTAGCAGATACCAGCCACTAGCATATTGGCAAATTATGCCAGGTTGGTTTATGGGAGGAGCTATTATCCATGTCATGCCGATGGTTTAATTATGTTATTTTGAGATAAAATGAATAAGCATGATGTCTTCATGAGGGTATAGAAGATGAGGCAGCCGTCGTGCTAACTTAACTTTTCAAAGGTCCTATCTTCTTCAAATGACTGTTCCTCTCTGGCTGAGTTGGTTGAGTGTAACACCTAAAGAGTTTAGAAGGATAAGCTATGTTGTCAGTGTTGTACCAGCATCATGAGGTTGCACAACTGGCCCATCTCTCCAGCTCAGCTGAAAATGTTTATTGTTATATTTCAGCTAAGTTTTTTCGCCTTATGGGGGGAAATTTGGTAGTATAAACTTTTTGGTGAATTTTGAGCCTTGTGGGCCTCCGAAGTTATAACAACAGCTAATAAAATATGTGAAACCTACTGGCTGGTTATTGTTCACTACATGGCTGTAAGAAGAACGTTTGTGACAAAAGTTTGCTCTTTTCTTTCTCAGGTGCTCCTCACAGCAATGTGTGATTTGATCCCAGTTGACCAGCAAAGCATAAAGCGGGTTTAGACACAATCTATCCCATTTCAAAGCAAACAAGGTGGCTGGTATTGAGGTTCAGGTGCAAGAGACCAGAAATAACTGCAAAACAAAATCATGTGAATTAATTATCTTTTGCACTGGTTATTACATTGTTTTTGCAGGCACATTAATTGATTAAGTAATCAACTCCTTTATGAAAATGTGCAGAAATAGCATACTTTATGTGAAGAAATCAAATTGATAGTATACAATTTAGTTCTAAGTGCTACCATGTCAATCCTGCATATAAGAATGTCTTCTTAGTCAGCTTGTCAGGTTAAAAAATACATTATAAATTCAACATTTGGAAAGAAATTTCCACTCCTAACCAGTGCTTGATTTAGGCAAATACTCATCAGAAAGGTCTTTGATATTTGCTACCTCTGAATACTGCTTAATTTAGTTATGCCGTTCAGCACATAAATATAAACTGTATTATTACTCAAAAAAGTACAGGCACCTGTTTCAGTCCATTAGACATTTGGACTGTGAACCAACGCATATTGTTATTTTTGGCGTCGCTGTCATGTTAACATTGATTCCACATGTTCATTAACGATATAACATTGCAAGAAAAAATGTGTAAAAGAATTATTGTGGGGAGACATTAAGACACCCACATACTGCAACTCCATTATCCTACAAAGTATTACACTGTTACACTTCAGCCTACATTTACTCATAAACAGAACGTCAGCAACTCTCAGTCAGGAAAAAAAAGAATATATTGAAATGGCCTGACCTGCCTCTAGTGACATAATACTGTATTTGGCATTTCATTCCATCATATTGTTTACAATGTGGATTTTGTGCAATTATGTGTTGAAATGATGGCTACATTGAAACTCCCCTGGAAAGGCCAATCAGAACGGTCCATGAGTACACTATATGGCCAGAAGTATATGGACACTAACCATCACACCCATATGAGCTTGTGGGGTACCCCATTCCATACCAGGGGCATTATTATGGAGTCTGTCCTCCCTTTGTAGCTAAAACAGCCGCCACTCATCTGAGAAGGCTTCTCACAAGATTTTCGAGGGCTTCTGTACCCGTTCACCCAATTGTGAGGTCATGCAAGGATGCTGGTTGGAAAGATCTAGCTCGCAATCAATGCTGAGGTCTGGGCTCTGTGCAGCCCACTTAAGATCTTCCACACCAAACATATCGAACCATGTCTTTATGGACCCTGCTTTTGGCACAGGGACAAAGTCATGCTGGTACTGGAAAGGGCCTTCCCCAAACTTTTGCTGCAATGTAGGAAATAACCAACTGTTTAAAATTAAGATGACCCTTCACTGGAACTAACGGGCCTAGCCCAAACACTGAGAAACAGCCCCAGACCATTACACCTCCTCCACCAAACTCTACAGTAGGCACTAAACTATGCATTCTGGTAGGTAGTGTTCACATGGATTCATCACTCCAGAGAACACATTTCCACTGCTCCAGAGTCCAGTGGCAGCTTGCTTTACAATGACTTGTGGCAACGATGTCATCCAATGACAGCGCCATGTTTATAGTCACTGACCTTGTACTGCCAATTTCGGTCTATGGAAATTTCATGGTTATGTGTTGGATTTTATGCAAATGTGAATAATGGGTAAGGCAGACACACATGAAATTAATACTTAGCAAGTGTGTCCACATACGTTTGGCCATATAATATATGATTTAATATATGATTTAATATATGGTTTACCCAATTACAGACATTCTATAGTGCTGTAGCTTGATCAATGGTCAAACTGTACAATAGTACATGTACTATTCTGAAACTGCATCTACAACTTCCAGAATAGCATCCATTCATCCACAGTAATGTCATCATTGGATTTAGCTACACAAGGTACTATAATTTAGAGCAAGCAGGAAATGTGAATGGTTAGGCATTAAATATTTCATGCAAATTTGCTAGCGCACACACTGTATAAAAATATATGCCACTTTAACTAAAATAAACATTCCTTCAAATGTTGCCTTAAGATTTTGTTATATTTCAATTAATGTTAAGTTGTTAGATCATATTGTAGTTAGATCAGTTGCCTAACTTCCTTTTGACGAACAATACACTCAATAAAACTAGATTACTTCTCATCTTTCAAAAAAAGAATTGACTCAACCCCTACCTATAACTCATGTCCATTAAAATATCTGAAATATAGATGACATTGACCTTGGTGCCTCCCTCTGAGCATTATGGACATTTTTCTCAACGTCTCTTTCAGGACTACTTCCATCATCTCTATGCACACACACCTGTACATCATATCATTGTTATCAGACACACTGATTTTCTTTTTATTGATTGCTACACTCATATATACTCCATTGTTATCAGTGTGTGTTTTACTGTCTGTCGGTTAGTCTGCCATGCTGCCGCACGTTCCCGTGCTTTGCCACGTTATTTAGTAGAGATGATATTGCCGCCGTGTTAGACGAGGACATTTTCGTTATTTTGGGCATTACTGTGGCCTATATTCTTGTGTGTCTGTAAATTACATTCTAAGTACCTCTCCTGCTCAGATCTCTTCACCCCCACCAGAGGTATTACAATACAACTGGATACAACTAAAATAAACTACATTTCTTTACAGAGCATATGCTAAATAGCTAACTGTAAATGTCTAATTAAAGGGAATTGTAAAGGGGTCAGTGTGTTTTGTTAAGATCAAGTCTAATGTTCTAATGTGGAAATGATAAATGACCTTAAGAAACCTTGAATCCACTGCTAATCTTTATATTTCTCTACCATTAAGCTGATGCACGTAATGGTCAGACATTACAGTTATTGATGCTTCCAGGAATAATTTTTGCAACAACAGGATAAAGAAATTAAGATATAACATCTGTATTGAATATGGTAGTCATGTATGTCATTAGACATCTTCTGCAGTATTTTAATTTGTTTTTTTCATTCCACATTCTGCTGGTTGTGTGTGTATGTGCGTTTTTTTTCTTTGAGTGTAATAGTTTGTTACCTTGTTTGCCCTGTGTGTCTGTCTGCAGTATGTGTGATAGTACGTGTTTGTCTTTGAATGTGGTCATGTCGTTATTTGCGCTGTGTGTGTATGTGTGTGTGTGTGTGTGTGTGTGTGTGTCTGTGTGTGTATTTGTGTGTCTGTGAGTGTATGTGTGTGTCTCGGTGCCTTAGGCCGCTACTAAATATCAGTCAGAAATATTAAGCCATTTGAGTATGTTAAAAAAGGAATCTCAAAAACCAAAAATGGAGAAATTTTATTAGATTATTAGAAATGTTAAGGTGATTCTGAAATGACAAAAATAGTGAATTCAGCATTAGATTAAGCAACATATATATTATATGAGCATATATATATACATATGTATTCTAGAAAACGTTATATACTTTCAAACCTGCCTGCAAATCGTCATGTAAACAGGAATAGAGGAACGCAGCTGCATGTTTTTATAGCCTGAACTCTGAACAAGTTAGATATGGTGATTAGCAATGCATTGGTAGTGATGTTGAAATATAAGGAATAATGTTTTGATAGCTTTAAATCTTCTAACTTTTCAAAAGTAGTATTGATGTAAACTGATGTAGAGACATCTTTGTGTTTAAAATGATCCTAGAAAGCTAGCTAAATCACCTTGATTCTAGCAGTACATTTCCATATATAGGTAGAAATATTCTAAGACGGTTTTGGTCCTACTAGTGATTGACAACAGAATTTATTAGGCCAGTACACACAAAATGTACATACATTTAAATGGGTGGTAAAAATACAAAATAATGGGGTGTTCTAGATGCTGTTATATGGATTACAGTTTCAGGTGCAGTTTTGAGCAGCTATAGGCAACACACATTTACAAGAGACATACAGAATTACAAGAGACATTCACTTCCTTCAACTGATGTGAGAATGATGTAATCTGCAAACATGAGCATATTCACAGGTGCATTGTGGGATATAGAGTCATGGCTGTCAGCACAGGTGTGGTGAGAGAATGCATTCAACAGTGCTGAGGGGTGAACAGTTAGAGGTGTCCATGTGTACACAGTGATTTCAAAGCACTGTTACCTCTGAAAAAGCTGTGACCCTGGTGAGTTCACTAGTACATCAGTGGTTTTTCTGCTGACAGACAGAGCAGAACTTTGTCCTGGTCCGGGATGATGTTGTTTGTACTAGGTCCGGGATGATGGTGTTTGTACTAGGTCCGGGATGATGTCCGGGATGATGGTGTTGAACGCTGTCCACAGAATCAATGGATGAATCTTTGGGTTGCCATGGTGTTGGAGAATGAAGTGTCCTCTTTATGAAGGGATATACAGTATATCTCTTACCAGTTTCCTTATGAAGAGATTTTAAATTGCATATACATCCAAGTCATTGAGCAATAGCTCTTATCCAGAACAATTAAGAACAGGGGCATTTCCTGGAGCAAGGTTAACGTGCCTTGCCTAAGGACACAATAAAATTTGGAATTGAACCAGCAAACATTGACCGACCTGAAGCCACAATCTTGCATATCTTGAGGATGTGGAATGGGTAACCAGTTAGCGCAAGGCACTGATTGCGTTTTAGAAGCTTATGTCCCTTATGTAGTAGATTAATGTAGGATGCAAGTGAACTAGAGCATAATACTGTATCAAAATTTCACAGCAAGAAGCTTTAGATAACAAAGCCCTGTGTGTGCCTGTTGCCTCGTGTGTGTTTCTGTGTTTTTCTGTCCCAATGGTATAAATATATGCAGCTCTCCATCATTGCTGCTCAACACTCCATATGTAGCATTGTATTGACTCGAGCCCTGAGGACCAAACATCAATTAATTCCTAATGTTCGGGCCAAACAGGGGCCTTGCAACACACCTCCTCTCCCCTTTGGGCTCTCGCTGTACTATCGCCCGCTGCCTTCTACACTGTGGGGGTGTTGAGCAATCTGGAAGCGTGCGGGGTCCGTGGCGCCTCGTGCTACTTGGCCCTGCGTGGCTCTCCTTGGCCCTGCCTTCAGTCCTACCCGGCCTCCTCGTGGCGGCGACCCTGGCTGCCTCTTCGGGCCTCCCTTCTGCACGGCTGACAAACCAGGCTCACGGCCGACTGTATGAACTTTGCACCAGTGTTACAATGAAGGCTCGGGGGGACATTCACCAAACCCTCCTCCCATCTTTGTCCTATGCCAATGTTTCATTAGTTACTATGACCCCATCGGCGCCCAGTGAGGCTGGCGTGGACTCGCTGGCACCCATCTCAGACATACCACTGCAGAGTCCAGTCCTTAACATCCCCTGCTGGGACGTAGGCTAAAGGGTGAGTAAATCACAAGGAATGGAGTAAATCACATCTCAGCATCACGCTATCAGGGCTTTACTCCCCTTTCCTCCCTAGCCTGTTTTCCCGGCATCATTTTATAACCCTGGTACAAAACCAGCCAGACCAAATCAAGGGCAGAGGCCATGGCTCTGTCTGACATGTCCATTAGTGATGCTGCTAAAGTCTTGAGGGGATCGCATCCTGATATGGCTAGAATGTGTGGGAAGTGTGTGGACGTGCGGATGGAGGGAGGGTCATTTTGCAAGGGAACTCAATGGAACAGTCAGCAGAGCGATCATGGACAAGGTGTTGCTACATGGTGATACAGCTTCTGGTTGGGGTACAGAGGTTCAGGAGGACAACAGATGACTCAGTGGTTATGGAGGGCATCTTGTAGGCAGATGGTTGATGGTTCAACTCCTGACTGTGCCAAATTACATTGTGTCCTTGGGCAAGGCACTTTACCGAACTTGCTCCAGGAAGGATGTCCCTGTACTTAGTGTAAGTTGCTCTGGAGAAGAGAGTGTCCTAAAATGACAATGATGTAAAAATTAGATTGAATTGTGAATAAAAAATAGCACAGCTGAGAATCAAAATGAATGCCTTAAATCCCACTCAGGATCAAAGTTAGAACACAGTAGTTAAATACTAAACATTAAGTCAGATTATCTATGCTACCACGTTGCTCTCCAGCGACTCCTTGAGCGCAGATTGGGGTGCCTGTAAATTCAATTCTGGAAGTCATGTGAATGTAACCATTTTGCGCTTGATCTGACTAAAGGCTACCGTGTTGGGTGAACAGTGAGAAAATAATCTACGGCTCGGGCGAAATGTGTTTGCCCCTCATCATCCCACAGATCTATCCAAGCCTACCCAGCTGGCATTCGACTGACATTAAACATTTAAATGTGGTTGAAATAAAGTCAGTTTATGAAAAACCATTAATTCAACGTCAAAACAACGTTGAACATCAAATAGTTGAAGTGGTGTCATTAACTCACTATAGATTCAACATAGTAATGTCCTTTTTTTTGTATGTCCAATCAACATTATTTTTACAACCATGATTTTAAACATTTTGTTGAAATACATACATGTTTCAACATCCAAACAACGCTGATCAATTAACTGTTAAAAAAAGTGTTGATACATGAATAATGATACAACGTTGAAAGATCAACTCTGAATTAAACGTTTGTTGAGTTGTGATAAAAGTACTTTGACAGCAACTCCAGTCTGATTGATCATTTTGGAACATTGTTCAATACAAGGGCTTGATTGGAGGACGGCGGTTGTCCATCACACAAAGGCGGTGACTAGAACTAAATTCTATTGGCACTGATGGTTCCAGACAGTTAACACCTGCTTGCGCATGTGCAAAGTGGGTCTGTGTCGTCATCGTCAGGCTAGCAGATTCTGACCTGGACCGGTTTGGACTGAATTTAACAGCTCAAACGGTAAGCAAAGTTTTTGAAGTCACATTTTATAACTCGAAAATTCCTAAATAAATTTTGAGTGTGCCTGAACTGGCCCATATATTATGTAAGTTATTGTGTTAATTAATATTGTGTGTATGGGTAGACTAATGTAACTGTGAACCGTCGTTGTGTGCTAGCTAACCACCTTTCTGTGTGTGTGTTTGTGTGTGTGTGTATACGGCAGACTAATGTTACTAACCAACTGCCTTTTTTTGCTCACCCAAGCACATGATTTTCAATCACCATGCACGTTGATAAATATTAATTTATATACTTGAAACATTGGCAATGCCACAAAAGTTGATATTTGCCACATATTATAATTTGAGAGGTTAGCGTTTGCTAATACTGATCTGTTTTTTTATTCCCCTCATCAGACGCTGTTTTGAGCTCATTTGACACAACTCCAACAAAAGTAGACATATATATAGCCAAATACTTGAAATATGCACCAGAGAGAGTGGGTGGTGGTGGCAGAAAGAAGTACCAAAAAAAGTAAGATTTAACCAGACATGTTTAATGTTGCCCAATGTTTGGGCCGTTTTTCAAAACGTTAAAGTTCCACATGTAAAATTATTTTGTGAGAAATGTTGGCACACTTGCAGCCATTTAATAAAGCATGTTTCTTACGTCAGTGAAGTGTCTTTATTAATCTTCTTCCTGGTCTTGCTTTGACCAATTATCTTCTTCCTAACTGAATGTGCTTGTCTACAAACTTAGTGTTCATGTTTATTCAAGGTGTTGGGTGTAACTGTTGAACACATGATTACTTTAGTGAAAACAGTTTAACAAAATAAATGGTAAAAAGCAGGACTTTATAGTGACGTTGAAATTTCAACGTTGATTGGATTTGCTAAATCTAAACTAAAATCAATATTGATTAAATGTTGGCGAATTCACCTATATTGAGAAACGTAATGTTGGAATGATGTTGCTATTTCAACGTTGATTAGATTTGCAAAATCAAAACAAAATTCAACGGTTATCCAACACTGGCACCTGACGTTGGTTCAACAGTGACTCAATGTTAAAATGCCAGCTGGGTAGAGAGGGAATTGGGAAGGGAGGAAAATCAGGAAATAAATCACAAAAAAATGTATAAAATATTTATCGAGAAAGCCTAAATAGCTATAGGTGTAATGCCCAGCCCAGTGAGGGCTGGTGTTAACAGGTTTGAAATATGGATTCAATATGTAAATTATTTATTTAGGTTTATTTTGTGTTTATCATCAGTGCATTGCATGTAGTCTTATGTTTATATGTGTAAATATCCCATTCATTTCATGTGACATCTCTATCTAGTTTGGGCATTTGCTACGATAGGGTTTAGGTTAGGCTGGTACCTGTTGATTAATGATTATGTTGAGCCAGTTTCTATTTGTTAGTTAGCTTCTGTATTTAAACGCTGGCAAAACTAGAGAGAGGTGTCATCATTGTGATATTGTCACCGGTGATTTACATTATGGGAGAAACTGTGTGTGTGATAGCTATATATAAAAATATTAGTTGAACCATGAGTGTGAAAAGTGAGTCGCTTGAGTTTGGAAGTTAATGTGTACACTATGTACTTGCATGTTAGCTATCAGTGTCTGTGCCACTGTTGAGAGCATGTTAAGCTATATAAGTATATCCGTTGTACACTCGCTCAGTGGTACCCTGCAAAAAAGATATTAGAAAAAGTGGCCTTCAAGCAACTCGATGCCTTCTTAAAAAAAACGAATACTTGTGAAAAGTGCCGGTCTTGGTTTAGATCATATCATGGTATTGAGACTACAGTTGTGAAGGTGATAAATGACCTCCATGTATTTTTCTTTTTTCTTTTATTTTCTTTTACCTTTATTTAACCAGGAAGGGAATCATTGAGATAAAAAATCTATTTTTCAAGAGGTTCCTGGCCAAGACAGGCAGCATCCATACATACATACAAACACAGAACACACAGAAACAAATAACACAAAGCAACTGAATCAGCAATTTGTCAAAGGCAAACACAGTCCTTAACATATCAGGCAAAACATCTACAACCCGATGTGGCTGCCTCCAAATCAATCAATGTCCTCTTAAAAGTGACTTTAAGTTTCATGGATTTCTGTAACTTGTTCCATGTAGAGGGAGCAGCAAACTTAAACGCCTTTTTCCCAATTCAGTTCTAACCTTTGGAACCGACAGAAGGAAAAGATCCTGTGAACGAAGATTATAATTCCATGTACTATTTACACTGATATAGGTCAGAAGATTATAATTTCAGTACTATTTACACTGATATAGGTCAGAAGATTATTATTCCCAGTACTATTTACACTGATATAGGTCAGAAGATTATAATTCCCAGTACTATTTACACTGATATAGGTCAGAAGATTATAATTCCAGTACTCTTTGCACTGATATAGGTCAGAAGATAATAATTCCAGTACTATTTACACTGATATAGGTCAGAAGATAATAATTCCAGTACTATTTACACTGATATAGGTCAGAAGACTATAATTCCCAGTATTATTTACACTGATATAGGTCAGAAGATTATAATTCCCAGTACTATTTACACTGATATAGGTCAGAAGATTATAATTCCAGTACTATTTGCACTGATATAGGTCAGAAGATTATAATTCCCAGTATTATTTACACTGATATAGGTCAGAAGGTAAGATGGAATTAAACCTAAAATAGCCTTATATATAAAGATATGCCAGTGTCAATGTCTCCGTGTTGTTCCGTGAGAAGGCCATCCAACATGTTTGTGTCATCCGACCAAGGCTGTGCTTCTTGACTTTAGTGCTGCCAAAAGTGGAGACCTATATTGGGCTACGTGGACAAGTTCTGGCCTGGTTCTGATCCTATCTACCGGAAAGATATCAGTTTGCATCTGTGGATGGTTTGTCCACCTAGAAATCAAAGGTATGCTTTGGTGTTCCTCAAGGTTCTGTTTTGGGACCGCCATTGTTCTCACTATATGTGTTGCTTTCTTGTTGATGTCATCTGGAAACACAATGTCAACTTTCACTGCAATGCTGATGACACACAGCTGTACATTTCAGTGAAAATGGGTGAAGCCACAAAACTGCACACCCTGGAATCCTGTGTTTTAGACATAATAAACTGGAACAAAAAGTGATTTACTTCTAAACTTAGAAAAACAGAAATGCTAGTTTCAGATCCCAAGAAACAAAGAGACCTGCTGTCAAATCTGGCAATGAACATAGATGGTTGTACAGTTATATCAGAAAAAATTGTAAAAGACCTTGATGTTATACTGGATCCAGATTTCTCTTTTCACGAACATGCAAAACATCACAAGAGCAGCTTTTTCCATGTCCGGAACATTGCAAAATATCTGTCAAAAAATGATGCAAAAAAGTTCATCCATGCTTTTGTTCTCAAGACTGGATTATTACAGTGCTCTATTTTTCTGGCTACCCAGACAAGACTCTTATAAAACATCAGTTAGTGTTTAACACGGCCGCCAGAATTCTCACTAGTACTGCAAAATGTGCAAAAAAACAGTAAAAAAAATTACTGTTTTACTGTTATCCTACAAAGCACTACATGGACTTTCCCCTACGTATCTGTCTGATTTGGTGCTGTCACATGTACCTACACGTATGCTTCATTTACTAGATGCCGGCCTCCTTACTGTTCCTAGAATTTAAAAACAAAGAGCTGGTGGAAGGGCTTTCTCAAATAGAGCTCCACATATTTGGAATGATCTGCCAACCCATGTGAGAGATGTAGACTCAGTCTCAACATTTAAGTCCATGCTGAAGACTCATCTCCAGTTTCAATGATATGTAATGGGTGACAAGAGAGTTTATCTATTTACTTTTTGGCTCATAGTTGTATCGAGGTACTAGACCTATGGCATGCCCATTTTAATGTTTCTGATGTCATGTTGATCCTAGGAGGACCCAAAGCTTTGGAACATGCTTCAGGACCATGTGGCCTGATGATTCCATCCTGTCTTCATCCTATGCCCTCCCTAACTGTGCATCTGCCCAAGTTGCTGCTGTTGGTGATCACGTTTTCACCCAGTGACTCCAGCTGTACCTCTCCAGAGTGCATCCCATTGTCCCTGTGCAAGACCCCCAAATGATGTTGATGCTACACAGACTGTGGTCACAGCCCACCCATTGATAGCTCCATTCACGGACACTAATTGAACACTGATAAACAATATGACCTTAAAACAGTGTAGCTTCAGATTCTCCACCTGGTACAGTCAGAAGAGCACTGGCCCCTTGAGTTTGGCCCCTCTCTAGGTTTCTTCCTAGGCTCCACCTACTAGCCACCTTGCATCATTTGTTGTTCATTGCTCTTTGGGGGTTTCAGACCCGGTATCTGTCAAATAACTTTTTGAGAACTGCTGTTGTAAAAAGGACTTTATAAAATAAATGTGATTGATTGAGACATTCCTCTAGCTACAGCTGAAACAATCAGCCAGCTAGACCCAACTTACACTTTCAATGTACAGTACATCTACGTGCACCTTCAACTTTAAAAACTGGAGTGAATTGGATCTCTGCATTACACATACATGTAGCTGTACTCCCCTTGGCTTACAGTCAACCATTGGACAGATGACGACCTGGATCAAGACGTGAAGCAGTCAGCTCTGATAGTAGTTAATGCTGGGAGAGAGAATGGACGACCCAAGACTGGGCCTGCGGTTAAAAAGCTGCTCTGTGTCCACATCTATTCAATGGAAAAGCTCTGTGTCTAAAGCTCTGTATCTAATAATCTGAGTCTAAAGCTCTAGATCTACTGCTATGAATCTAAAGCTCTGTGTCTAAAGCTCTGTGTTTAAAGCTCTGTGTTTAAAGCTCTGTGTTTAAAACTCTATGTTTAAAGCTCTGTGTCCAAAGCTCTGAGTCTAAAGCTCTGAGTCTAAAGCTCTGAGTCTAAAGCTCTGAGTCTAAAGCTCTGAGTCTAAAGCTCTGAGTCTAAAGCTCTGAGTCTAAAGCTCTGTGTCTAAAATTTTGTTTCCAAAGTTCTGTATCTAAAGCTCTATGTCTAAAGCTCTGTATCTAAAGCTCTATGTCTAAAGCTCTGTGTCTAAAGCTCTGTGTCTAAAGCTCTGTGTCTAAAGCTCTAGGTTTAAAGCTCTAGGTCTACTGCTCTCTGTGTCTACTGCCCTGGGGGAAACCATCGTTCTGGATGCAGGAGCTCCATAGCATGTCTTCATGTGACCACCTTGCAAGGTGACTAATGTTTAATGTACTCTGTCAGCATGTAAACCTAGTGTAATGCACAGCACATAAAAAATACATGCAGCTGGACAGTAGCAAAGTGAACTAGAATATACAGCCTGGTACTAGTTTAAGGACGAAAGACCATTATGTGAGTTTGGTTAAGCACAATAAAATATAAACCAAGCTACTCCATGGCTTCACATTGCAGGTTTGATTAAATTCAACCCTCAGTTTCACAGGATATGAATGCTGATCTAAGATCAGTTTGATGTTTTGGATCATAATGGAAATGGATGACATTGGTTTAACAATGCATATGCTTGAAAGATGACAGGTGCTCAAACTAGTATAATAAGAAACAATATTTAAATTATCAATATATTAGCTTTTGTGTATCGACATTTAGCAAACACATTTATAGAGAGCGACTTACAGGAAGAACCCGGGACCTTTAGTTTAATTTAGTCACCTATTACTCTTGACCACTAGGCTATCAGTTGGCCTAGTAACCTTTTTGTTCTGATGGACCAGCAGATCACAACTCCTTAGTAGCGCGCAGGGCTGCTAATCCCTCAGGGTTGTTCACTCACTGGTCGTTAATGTGCACAGACTCTTTAGCAGCCACATTGTCCCCCGAAGACAGACCCAGGGCAGGGAGGACACGCAGAGCTCTTCCAGAACACATGGAAGTGGTTTCCACATGTATAGGTCAGAGGTCACAGCAGAGGGAGCGAGAGGAAGAGACAGACAGCAGTACTGACAGAGAGACAGGGAGAAAGACAAGTTAAACGGAAGCGAAGAGGGAGTGAAAAAATGAGAAACTGAGAAAAATATGTTAGATATCACTTTTCTCTTTATCACCATAATTAGCATTCATCTGTGTCTGGCAGAGACCATCGTGACAATACTTCAAGTCTTCCGATTACTGTAGTATTAATGTATTAGTACTGTAACTGTACTGTAGAAAGTAGAGTTGTGGAAGAGTCTCAAATGATACCCAGTTGTCTGTACAGTGCATTATGTTTGATCCGGGACTGGGACCTACAAAAATTAGTGCACTATAAAGTATAAAGTAGTACACTATAAGAGGAAAATTGTGTTATTTGAGGCACACAATTGCGCTAGCATGCAACAGATGAAGACAACAAAATGCTAATTACATTTTTATTGTCTTTGAACATTTTATTCAGCATTTTTAACTGTCTGTGTAATCACACATCATAGACAGTCATAATAGGTTGATCCATGCAAGGTTCAGACAGACGGATAGATCTGGGGTGTTAGTCTGGGGTGTTAGTAGGGTTTGGGCATTATCGTCCTGGACACAAATGTCTTGTTTTTGCTGGATTATTCTCTAGAGAGAAATGTTTTACAGCCGACTCCTCACTCCTCACATGCACTTTCTTAAATGTTGTACAATTGTCCAAATGTTCACAGTTTGTGGGTGACGGTCGCAGCTGAGAAATGTGAAGAAAAATATGCAAATAATAATAATTAATAGTCACACTCACAACAATACACAGTATATTGTATTTGTATTTGTATTTGACCTCTCTATATTGAAAATATAAAAATATCCAAAATGCAGAATGGAATAAATATGTGAGCCCCAAAGATAATGACTTCTCCAAAAAGCTAATTGGAGTCAATAATCAGCTAACCTGGAGTCCAATTGAGGTATTGGTTAAAGCTGCGCAGCTCTATAAAAACAGACAGATTTTGTGTTTGTTATTTACAAGAAGCACTGCCTGATGTCAATAATGCCTCAACCCTAGGAGCTAAGCTAAGATTCTGCATTGTGAATTTACATAAAGCTGGAAATGGTAAAAAAAAAACTTCCACAGTAAGACACATTGTTTATGAATGGAGAAAGTTCATCACTCTTGCTACTTTCCCTAGCATTTGCCGTCCTGCAAACATTAATCAAATTTCCTGTTCCCTATATTGTGCACAAATGTAGATCACCATAATCCCTATATAGTTCCAATAGTAGTCACAACTTGTCGTTGATAGTGCCATTTGAGCTGAGCTGTTGTGTTAACATGACCTTAGGCTCACTTTCCCCCCTCCTGTTCAGCCAGATCTCGTCCATCTAGACAGTAATGAGGAGGCAGGCCCAGCCTGCTTTAACAGACACTCCAAAAAGACCCTGTCTACTTTGTTTGACCTGCTGGGTGAAAATCATTAGATAAATAGTTTGGTTGTTTTTGATAATTCAAGCAAGGTTTGGTTGTATATGATGAGTTATAATGTTGGATTATTTTACACTGTTTTGCCACCAGTGAGAGTCAGTGAACAGCTGTTTTTGCCGCTTTTTATCACGTTGCTCGGGCAACTAGGAAGTCAATCCTGACGTCCTTACAGGCCGGAGGGAATGCTTTCTCCTGCCTTTTACCTTAATTGAGCTAACAAGCACTCACAACACCACAAGTTG
>JACXGM010012048.1:0-24379 GCA_016801145.1 Umbra pygmaea
AATGCCAAAATGCCTGAAGTCCAGTGTCAAGTACCCACAGTCAGTGATGGTCTGGGGTGCCATGTCAGCTGCTGGTGTTGGTCCACTGTGTTTTATCAAGGGCAGGGTCAATGCAGCTAGCTATCAGGAGATTTTGGAGCATTTCATGCTTCCATCTGCTGAAAAGCTTCATGGAGATGAAGATTTGATTTTTCAGCACAACCTGGCACCTGCTCACAGTGCCAAAACCACTGGTAAATGGTTTACTGACCATGGTATTACTGTGCTCAATTGGCCTGCCAACTCTCCTGACCTGAACCCCATAGAGAATCTGTGGGATATTGTGGAGAGGAAGTTGAGAGACGCAAGACCCAATGTGCTGTATGCCAAAATCATCAGTATTAAAACAATAAATGAAATATTTCAGTTGGTGTGCAATAAATCTAAAATATATGAAAGTTTAATTTTTATCATTACATTATGGAAAATAATGAACTTTATCACAAAATGCTAATTTCTTGAGAAGGACCTGTATGTTTTCTTTAAAAGCAAGTATGCTTTTAAGATGAAGTAGCTTGTGTGTTTTCTTTTAAATGTTTTCTCTGCAATTACCCCTATATCTAGACAGTTTGATAGATGGTACAGTACATCTCTACATCACCTGCACACTAATGTCTGTGGAGTTGAGGCATAACACAACCAATGAGAAATATAGGAAGGGGTATAGCATGGGCTTCAAATTTCCATTTTGTGCTGTTCAAGGAAGGACAGATATAACATTGTGTATAGTAGGCTTCAAGGACACAGAAGTAAAGTGACACAACTGAATTTTGCAAGATTTACTTCTGTTTTTCAGAGATGAGTGGTAATAAACCTGGCATTATTCACATACTGTACAGACGAGTGACAAAAGGAAAAAACAACTTTAAGGGTCTCAGAAAGGTGTTGTTGGGACACCAAAAGCTGCTAAACAGCTACAACATGCCTTGGTATGAATTGTACGCATCTCTGGATCTCTACTGGAGGGATGTGCACCATTCCTCCAAAAGATATTACATGATTTGGTGTTTTAATGATGGTGGTGGGGGGCACTAACACATCAGACCAATTGTTCAACAGAGTTTAGATCTGATGACTGTGAAGGCCATAGCATATGATTCACATCATGATTCATATCATATACTCATCAAACCTTTCAGTGACCCCTACTTTTAACTGGAAAACAAGTGGATCCAAAACATGCCAGGATAATGCCCCGCACAGCATCTGCATTTGTTATGTTCCTCCACTCATTTATTCAGGGTTATACTTTAATTTGTCACTTATATGTATGTGGCAAATATATGGTTCAAAACGAGTCACCTGTTTTCTCTCTCAAAATAATGAGTATTTTGTATTCATTATTCTATAAATTACATTAATTAGAACAGAAACATTGCCAATATAATAATTGTATATTAATAACATTAACTATTAAGGCAAATGAAAATGGCACACACAAAAATATTGGGACCCTCACCCTAATAATTAATTGCACAAACTTTGGAGAGCACTGTCTGTAGCATTGAATGAGATTTCTATACTTCTCAAATGGTACCGTAGTTTGGCTCACTCTTCTTCGACAAACCACTCCAGTTCTCTCCCTAGTGATCAGAAAAATGTGAAACTTGTATTCAATGATTTTTAATGACAAAGGCATATTTTCAACGTCTTTTAAAAATTGTGCTCATAGGGTCAGATTTGATCAGTGCCTGAGGGCTTCAGCTTTTTCCACAGATTGGAGATTTAGATCAGGATTCATAGAAAGCCACTTCAGAAGGTCCAATGTTTTTTATCATTCATTCTTGGGGTATGTTTCAGGTAATTGTCCTGCTAGAAGACCTATGACCAGTGAATGAGACAGCTGACACTGGGCTGTACCTTTCACTCCAAAATGCCATGATACTATTAGTACTATATTTTCTCATGCCCTGCACAGATTCAAGGTACCGAGTGCCAGAGACAGAACAGCAACCCCAAAACATCACTGAGCCTCCTCTGTGTCTCATGGTAGGGATGGTGTTCTTTTATTTGAAACCTTCATTTATTCCTATAAACATGGAGTTGTTGTGATTTACCAAAAAGCTCTATTTTTGTAATGTCTGTTCATTCTCCCAGTAGGACTGTGGCTTGTCCATATTTAGTCAGGCTTGTTTGTGTTTCCCGCTTGAAGTAGGGTCTTCCTGGGCCTTCTACCATGGAGCCAATTTTAATTCAGACCACGAAGGATGGTGCCCTTTGAAACTGTTACACCTTGAAGTTAAATGTGGCAACAGTTTTGGGCAAAGTTACTTTTAGGATTACTTTTCAATTACTTGATGAGTTCACAAGTTTTGGGAAGTGCCCAATTAAAACAAAATTATCAGGTAAATGGATTTCATATTTTAACAGTGACCTATAAAACAAATAGAAAGAGTAAAGAAAATATCAATCATGGTCACCAGTAAGATATAAACTCCATTTACCTGATCATTTTGTCTCAATTAGGGACTTCCCAAAACGTGTGAACTCATCAAGTAACTAAAAAGTAATCCTAAAAGTAACTTTGCCCAACACTGGTCGGCAAGCTTGGAATTCTGTGGTTTTATGGGCAAGGCCATTAGCCTTAAAGAGGTGTACCATTGGCCAGGGCACTAAAGCCAAGTAAATGACTTTGCAAACAAACACTGCATTCATTTACTGTATTCCCTCTCCTCCAACACGTTACAGATCTATACCTATAACATGTTGTACAGAGACCTAACGCTATGAATACAGGATTAATTAGACAGTGCTGTAAATGGAAAATAGGCTTCTAGAAAGAAATGTGACTGCACATTTCCTGTGTGTGAGTTAGCCTTACTGTACCAGCTGGTGATAAAGATGTCACAGGGAGGCAGCATCAATTATGACTTGGGTCTGTTTGTTGTGGTTTTGAAGATGTCACGACCTGTATTTTTTTAAATAAGTAGTTAGTCCTATTTAAATAAATATATCGTTTTTGTGTGTAAAATTTGCATCTAGCTAGCGTAGCAAACTATTTTGGGCAAACCCAAAGCTAGCAAGTAACGTTAGCCAATTGAACTCCTGTGAAGTAAATTGACAACAAATGTTACCATTGTCAAAGCATTTTATATCTGACTTGTATATTTTTACAAGAGTTAGAAGTTATTTCAATATTACGACATGTCAATGTACTTCTTGTACCTTCTTTTTAGTAGCTTTTGCAAGACTCAACTGATGCAATTGAGACCTCGAAAACTTCAAGTCGGTGTGTGCATGTGTGTGAGCCAGCCGCGGTCGGTGGATCTTAATTGGGGAGGACGGGCTCGTATTACGCTTGGGACCGGAGTGAAAGGAATGGTGCGCAATGCACAAAACCCAGTGTGCAAAACAAAAAAACACTGGGTTTTGTGGGTTGCGCACCATTCCATACACTCCGGTCCCGAGCGTAATACGAGCCCGTCCTCCCCAATTAAAATCCACCGACCATGGCTGGTGTGTGCATATGTGCGCGTGTGTGTGATGGACGCAATGATTGGCCAAAAAGAATGCAGATGTCTAGAATGGATGTATTAAGAGAACGGATTTGGGTCATAGAATTTGACGTTACGGGTGCAGACATCTTGGTTGCGGATGTGACGACTTTAGACGAGAGGGAGGAGTAATCTAGCTGGCTAACTGATATTAATTGGGATTCTAACAAAAAACTGTATTCAAAATGTAAAACAAAATGTAACGTTACTTACCGGAAAAACTGCCAAATCCTTTGAGTGTCTTGTCGTACAACCGAACGCCATAACCACGCCCTAAACGCCCCTTTGCTTTTCGCCGATTTTAAAATCAACAAGACCATAATTAAAAAACTGAACATCATTATGTATAACAGAAGGCTTACATCTAGCGATTGCGGCCATATATTCATTATGAAAATGTTTACTGATGTAATAAATCAAGTGAGAAGTGTTTCAAATTCTCATAGACTATTGCAGAAACTGAGTTCTTTTGCAACCAGATATATCGCTCCAGCTTGAATTCAGATAGAATGCAGGTTTAAGGCACTTTCGCATTTGCGTCACATTGCCAAACCGGATGCTCGCATTGTGGTTCAGCCCAAGGGTACATCGGCCATATTGACCAAAGGAATAATGATTGTTATAATTCCTCCAGGTGCAGGTATACTGTACCTTAGACATTGACAAAAACAGAATGATACCATTAGACCACAGAAACATTTCACATTTGGAATCAAAGTTAATCATATTTTGGTAATGAAATGGAGGGGTACATTCACACTTTGCTGTCATTGAATGTACACATTAAGGGTACACTACACATTAAGGGTACACTACACATTAAGGGTATCACACATTCGTACCTGAATGATGAAACATATTAAAGATCAAATTCTTTACTATACATTGTGTAACTCGTTGCCATCAAAATGATGTAACAACGGTCAATGGGAAAACAAAATCACCAACTGATTGGGGGCTGGATTCAAACTCACATTAAAAAATCAAAATAAACAATTGATGTTCCAACTTGTGTGAATTTCAACACGGCAACTTATGATGTGACTCAATATTGTATATGGCCCCGATGTGCCTGTATGCACTCCTGACAATGTCTGAGCAGGCTTCTGATGAGACGATGGATGGTGTACTTGGAAATCTGATCCCAGACCTGGATCAGGGCATCAGTGAGCTCATGGACCGTCTATGGCGCGACTTGGCGGTGACGGATGCAAGATACAGTACATCCGGAAAGTATTAACAGCCCTTGACTTTTTCTACCATTTGTTATGTTACACCTGTGATTTTGAAATGGATGGAATAAATTATTTCCCTCAAAGTTCTACCAGAAATACCCCATAATAAAAATGTGAAAGAAGTGTGTTTGAAATCTTAGCAAATTAATTTTTTAAAAAAATAGCACATGTACATAAGTATTCACAGCCTTTGTCATGACACTCAAAATTGAGCTCAAGTGTATCCTGTCCTCACTGACCCGATTGAACATCTCTGGAGAGATCTGAAAATGGCTGTGCACCAACGCTCCCTATTCAACCTGATGGAGCTTGAGAGGTCCTGCAAAGAAAAATGGGAGAAACTGCCCAAAAATTGGTGTGCTAAGCTTTTAGCATCATACTCAAAAAGACTTGAGGCTGTAATTGCTGCCAAAGGTGCTTCAACAAATATTTTTTGGTTTTAATAAATAAAAACACACTTCTTTCACATTGTCATTATGGGCTATTGTTTGTAGAATTTGTCAGGGAAATAATTAATTTAATCCATTTAAGAATAAGGGTGTAACAATACAAAATATGGAAAAAGTGAAGTGCTGTGAATACTTTCTGGATGCACTATACATAACGTCCCAGAAGTTGGATTCAGGTCTGGGGAATGTGAGTGTCAGTCCGTGGCATCAATGCCTTTGTCATCCAGGAACAGCCTGCACACTCTGGCCACATGAGGCCGGGCATTGTCCTGCACCTGAAGGAACCCAGGGCCCACTGCACCAGTGTAAGTTCTAATGATGGGTCTGAGAATTTCATCCCAGTACCTATTTAAGCAGTCGGTGCCATTGGCTAGCACGTGGAGGTCTGTGCGACCCTCCAAGGATATACCTCCCCAGACTCATTGGAAGCATCTTCTAAAGATGATGCACAACAAAGTCTGCAAACAGTTTGCTGAATACAAGCTGACTAAGAACATGGAATAGATGTCCTGTGGTCTGATGAGACCAAGATAAATTTATTTGTTTCAGATGGTGTCAAGCGTGTGTGTCGGCAGCCAGGTGAGGAGTACAAAGACAAGTGTGTCTTGTCTACAGTCAAGCATGGTGGTGGGAGTGTCATGGTCTGGGCCTGCATGAGTGCTGCTGGCACTGGTGAGCTACATTTCATTGAGGGAACCATTAATGCCAACATGTACTGTGACATATTGAAGCAGAGCATGATTCCCTCTCTTCGGAGACTGGGCCACAGGGCAGTATTGCAACATGATAACGTCCCCAAACACACCTCCAAGATGATCCTTGCCTTGCTAAAGAAGATGAGGGTAAAAGTGATGGACTGGTGAAGCATGTCTCCAGACCTAAACCCTATTGAGCATCTGTGAGGCATCCTCAAATGAAAGGTGGATGAGCACAAGGTCTCTAACATTCACCAGCTCAATAATTTTGTCATGGAGGAGTGGAAGAGGACTCCAGTGGCAACCTGTGAAGCTTTGGTGAACTCCATGACCAAGAGGTTTAAGGCAGTGCTGGAAAATAATGGTGGCCACACTGACAATTTGGCCCCAATTTTGACATTTTCAGTTAGGGGTGTACTCACTTTTGTTGCCAGGGGTTTAGACCTTAATGGCTGTGTGTTGAGTCATTTTGAGGGGACAGCAAACTTACACTGTTATACAAGCTGTACACTCACTACTTTACATTGTAGCAAAGGGTCATTTCATCAGTGTTGTCACATTAAAAATTATAATCAAATATTTACAAAAATGTGAGGGATGTGAGCTACTGTACTGTGCAACTTGAATGGGCTGCAGGAACTGACCTCATGCTACCATGGAAAACCCTGAAGTTGAATTTACTTGGTGTTATAGTGTGATGATTTGTGTTACCTTTTTTGAGCAGGATATATCATGGTCTCTCCATTCGATATCCTCCAATTCCCCACTGAGCAATAATCCACCCCACCTGATTCCTGTGGCTATGGCGCTCAATCTACCTTTTCATAATATTTTGAAAGGGTCATTTTTTTCTCCTGATATGCTTTGGGAGGGTCATGCAAACCTTTTTTTTATGGCGTGGGGGGGTCAACAATGTTCATATTTTCAGGGACCTTAAATCTCTGTATTCATACAAAATTAACAGTTCCTAAATAAATTGAGCACGGTTACTTGTATATACATATTACCATTCCAGAAGTAAAGTTGTCTTTAAAATTAAACTAAAATCATGTGTGTATATATATATATAAACAATTTTCATGATTTTCATAAATCAATTTATAAATAAATAATTGGGTGTTTGGACCAATAATTGGGTGTTTGGATTTCATTTTGATCTATCAAATAACTGAAGGACACAGTAATATTTCAGTAGTATAATGAGGTTTTTTGATTTTTGATTTTGATTTGATGCGTATTGCACATTTTCTGTTCATCCAATAAACCTCATTTCAGTACCAAAATATTACTGTGTCCTTCAGTTATTTGATAGATCAAAATTAAATTGCAGATCCAAACACCCAATTATTTATAAATGAAAATCATGGAAATTGTCAGGGGTGCCTACACTTTTGCATATGACTGTACTGATCAGCCATAACATTATGACCACCTGCCTAATATTGCATAAGTCCCCCTGACAAGGGCTATATCATGATGGCTGTGCAACTCGGTCAAACTGGAGATCTTGTGTTGTGTTTCCAGCAATTGGAGCTACAGTAACTCGACTGTTGGATCAGACCACACGGGCCAGCCAATACTCCCCACATGCATCAATGAGCCTTGCCTGCCCATGGCCCTGTCACCGATTCGCCGCTTTTCCTTCCTTTAACCACTTTTTATAGGTACTGACCACTGCAGACCCCCATAAATAAATAACAATAGTGATCTAGATAACATTATCGATCGCACTGATAACCCCCCAAAAAAGTATGTACAAGTACAACTAACTAGACAAGATATCGAAACTGTTTGTGTTTACAGTATTATTTCTTTAGCTAGCTAGTTAAAGCAAAATCCAAAAGATGCACAATTTTGTCACATTTAAAAAACCATGTGCAAAACTTATACATGTTTAAAGTAATTAGACAATGGTTTCACAGCATCCAGGTCTTGAACAAGACAGGCAAAGAAGACAACAGTATTTTAATTGTTGGTTTCCTTTCTTTCAAATTAGATGAGGGCCAGAATAAGTGACATCATTACGCCCTAAATGTTTGCACATGTTAAGTTTAATACTATTTACTGTTGCCAAGTTCTTAAGATGATCAGTACCGTAAAGGGCATACTTTTATCTCTCTCTGAAAGTCTTCCATATGCATTTTCAGGAACCAAAAGAGAAAAACAACCTAGTTACCTCCATTTATATTTTTCTGGATAACGCTGAACACCTAGCATGCTAAACCTGTACAGCTCCAAAAGCATACAGTATATTTTAGTATTGACAGATAAGGGGGAAAAAGACTAGAGCAATGGAATCTGACTTCTGCCTTGTATCCCAGACCCCCTCTCCCTCTGACATGCGTACGATAGGGCCATGTGTTTAAATTGAGAACACGTTTACCCTGAACCCCCCCGTCCATTGCAATTTATGGATTATGGTGTTGCAGCTGTATAAGGTAAAATATTAAAACTTGCCTCAAAGCCACCATTGGACCAGAGGAAGACAGCCCACACTAAAAAACGACTGTTGAAAGATTCCATAGGAATGCTAAAAGGATGCTATGTACATGCTATTAAGGTACATTAGCTACGCGCTGTAGAGGCCTCTGTTGTTGGTACAGTATGATCTCTAAAACCCATCTTTCTTTCAAATTTTTTAAGTGAATGCGCATAGACACACACAGGAAAGTACTTACTATCCAAGCCAAGCTTGTGTTTGTTTCCATATGATGTATTGGCATTTATACAGATATCAATTTCTCTTTTGTTAAGATTTCAATTCCAAAAGAGTCTCATCTATTAATATCAGAAACATTAAAAAAATAGAACTTAAAATGTACATCATAGACTTGCTATATATGTTTTTTGCTGGTTTTTTACAGAGGTACAAATGTGTAATGTAAAAAAAACAAAAAACAAGACAAACCCATTGACTGCACAGTTGTTTTCAAACATACTAAATATTTGTTTTAAGTATATACAGTACCAGTCAAAAGTTTGTACACACTTACCCATTCAGTTGAATATATGAGGAGATAGATAAAGAGGATGTTTCAGGCACTTTCCTTTAATAGTTAAATGTGTGCAGGACTTAAGACACCGCACAAAACAGACAAACTGTTTTTGGTTAACTTTTCTTTTACCACAGATAGAAAAATAAAACTTGGATCTTCTCTACATTGAATGGCAACAGTATTGCAAAGCTGATGAACAAGGACACAGCAAATATAAGGAAGGAATTAAAGAGACAGTTAGGAAAGAGAAAAACAGACGCAACAACAGCTTTTGAACAAAACCCGCAACCCTTGTCACCATGGTAGTGACTTACCCATAGAACTTCAGAGATTGCTTAGTACTTGAATGTTCACAACGATTAGGTCATGTGTGACTTGGATAGATAGAACAAGATGACATGGCAGCACTTTGTAACATGTCAATGCGACTCAATATCGGGCACTTTTCACATCAATTCACACATATTGTTCATAAGGTTTTGATTAGCGTTGTGCTTCATACATAGAAATATCAAACCTTAATGTTCCTCGCACGAGGTAAGGTTACAGGGTGGTTTCAATTTGAGGCTGGTTTTTCTTTCAATACAACAATCCATCCATTCATTCATTCATTCATTCATTCATTCATTCATACAAGTACATCCATCCGTACATACAGTATGCATGCTGTAGCATTGATTTTATTTTTCTAATACCCCCTGACTGATTAGGTAACAAATATTAGCATCCGTTCCACTGACTGTAATGTAATTGTAAGTAAAAAAACAGAAAGTAGGAGTTATTGAACTTCAGAAATATTGAACAGACTTGTCTTCTCGTCTTCATCTCAGCCTCAGAGAGGTGCTGGCTACAACTTCTAGTACATATCGGTGATGATTGAACCATTTCTATGTACAGGAGTTACTGTGTTCACTTATTTCTTATCTTTCCAGACAGCAAACCAACAACAGGGGTGGTTGTTGAATGAATTCCAATTGCAATAATGGTGAACGCATATGTAACGAGTGTACACACCTTCAAGACATAGATCGGTGCGCTTGCTTTTTCACCAATCACAGCACCCATTTTTCCAGGCAAAACGAATGAACCCACAAAATAATCCATGTGCGCAACCTGGCAAAATCCCCGTGGCCAAAACACAACCCTCCCCACCCCCGAAATACACAAATTTGACATCATCTAGCTACGCTAGTCACACATTGCACCACTTTTGCCTGGAAGCAAGAACTGGTCTAAACACGCATCTAACAGCTCATTATGGTAGATACTAGAGACCACAATTAGGTGAAAAGATGAATTACAAGTATCTACTTAAAGTCTGTACAGATGCTTTCCAGGACTCTATGGTGTATACCTCACAATCGTTTACATAAAAAAGTAAGTGGGGAATGAAGACCAACTAGGTTTAAATCGTTTTCCCTTCCTCACTCTCTCAAGACAAATCTGAGCAAAAATCTCTAGATTCCCTGACAGGTGCATTGAGCATACTTTTAAAAAGACGAAAGAAAAGAAACTGCAAAAGAAAGCATGACTAACAAAGGCGCTGTAGAGTGGACAACTATCATATCGATCTCAAAAGAAGACACAAACACTTTTACCACTCCTGGCTGTGTTTAGTTTACAATTGCTCAATCCCTTCTTTATCCCTCCGTCCTCTTAGACTGCTGCGGAAATTTAGCAAAGAAAATAAATAAAAACGTATCAAAAGAGTCAAATGAAAACATTTCAAATACTACATCAGCTGAATAAAAAGCTAGCTAAGGCTTATGTTGATCATCTTTACTATCTCATATCTAACAAGTAATTTAAATATTCTCTATGTTAAACGCTGCAGCTTATTTTGTCATTTTGGCTTTTAGTTAGAGTTACAACAATGGCAACTAGGTATGTGTTTTTGCCAGACCTTTACTCATGGGAAATCAAACATGTGCACCCTTGCGCACGCACACACACACCTCTATCCGGCATGTTATGTGTCTAAGGCTCTATCTGATCCTCAAGATGACTAATTTCATCTTTTGTTCTAGGCCAAATCCATAAGTCATTTCCTTCAGTCTATTTTGCCTTGAGTGTTAGAATGAAATTGTTATGCTCTAGTCAGCTGTGTTCGCAGTGACGTCCTAAAGGGTGTATTAGTTTTAAGAACCTGTGCCCTCATGGGTTAGCCTTGACTGAGGTGTTACCGTGCCATATTAGTTAACTGCAGTAGTGATCAAAAACTGCAGGAGTCGACAGCATGGCGCTGATCAGCAACCGGGTCAGGAGCAGAGTGAGGAAACATGGGTCGTAGGTCAAAGTTTGGCTTCACTTTTGTTCCATCGGCTGGGGTGGGGCTAACATGATCACAGTTGATCATTATTCCAAATCCCAATCTATTCCTGATCAAGTGCACTATGTTTGACTAGGCCATGATAATTTCAAATGCTCCTTATCGGGAATAGAGTGCCATTTTGGACACGACATTGAGTTTAAGTGCCTCTGGTTTACAGATAGGAACGAGCTTGATCTTGTATTTGTCGTAAGAGAACATTAAGTCATACCCCCAACTCCCACCATCAGAGAGCAATTCTCACATAGACCTCTCACACAAAACACTGAGGAAAAAAAGATTTCAAGCCTTTAAAACACACAAGTGTAAAAATATAAAAGTACCTGTTTATGTATATTTATATATAAATGAATATTCAACATTTTAGTCTTTGTAATGTAAGACGTGGAAACCGCGGGCAGGGCGACCCCCCACCACTGCCATAAAACAAAAAAAGAAAAAACAATGAGAAATGCTCTTCCTTTCCACCAATAAAAACTTATATGAAGTGGAGAGAAAAAAATTGCGATGAGCCAATTGTTTTCCCATCTGGAATTTGGCAGAGAGATGCAACAACAACAACAACAGAAACAAAACAATAGCAGGGGCCACCCTTTTCCGGTCCATTCCACATGTCTTTGTTCTACTCATCACCCTTCTGCTTGCTGGAACTGTAGGGCCCTCAGCCCACGGCCTTATGCTTGCCCCCACAGCAGTGGCAAACCACGCCGCAGCGGTAGCAGGCCCGCAAGGGGGCGTAGCAGCACATGCAGGGAGCCAGCAGCGACAGCCCAACCAGAGCCAGCCAGCGCAGGCAGAAGCGCTCGTCACTGGTGTCACATGAGCACGGGTCCGTGTAGTCACCCTCCGGGTCCGACATACAGTGGTAGAGCAGGCTGTCTGCACACCACATGAAGCTAACCCGGTGGATACATGTCTGGATGGGGTCCGGTGCCTCCTGGCAGCGCCCGCGCCCGTTCTCCTCATGGTTGAACATGTCCCGGCAGTAGACGCAGCGCGAGCGCTCACCGTCCTCCTTCCGCCGCTTGCCCTTAGGTTGGAGGGTGCGGGGCTGGGCCGTGACCACCGCTCTCTGTCCACCACTGAGGCCACCCCCACTGCCCAGTTGTCCCATGCAGCCTATTTTGGGGTCCCGTAAATGGGGGTCAAGTCCCAGAGGGTAAGGGTAGGTGTAATCGTGTTTGGGCAGCTCGCTCTTGGCAAAGTGCACGTAGGTGTCACGGTCCTCTGGCTGCTGGAGGAGTTTGTTGCGGGTGGCGGTGGCGTGCCGGTAGTCCCCGTAGTCCGTCAGCCAGGTCCGCTCACGGGGGTTGATCCTCACAATCTCCTCCTCCTCTACCCGGAATCTGACATGTCGCGGGAACACAGGCACCGACTGCAAAGAAAACCGAGAGCAAACAGAAAAGATTAATAGTGCACCGTCCAGCATATGAATCAAACATAACTAGCAAGGAATAAATCTTAAAACACACAGTCGGTATGCTTGTGCGGTTAAGATGCATGTAACAAGTATGTATTATATTTAATGAGCAACGTTTGGATTACCCACCTTTGCCACTGTCGTCCCCCAGCCACCCACCTGATCCAGGAAGTAGTGTTCCGAGGGTCGGTGCTGGTCGTAGAAGTGTCCTAGGATGCAGTGGTGCCGGCGGGGCTCGCAGATGCTGGGTGGGGCAAGGGTCTGCAGCTGGAGGGGAGGAGGAGGAGGTGGCTCTTTCTTCTGGGATGAGTTGGACGAGCTGTCAGTGGCGTTCTGATAGACAAGACCAAACCAAACAGCAGTTAGGACAGGGCCCTGTTCATTAGGCCTCACAGTGTTACCAAGCATTTAACATTGAACAGATATGGGTAGCCACTCTCGGTTCTGTTCCAAAGCCTTATGAATCTGACCTGAGACTCCACTGATGGAATATCCACGCTAGTTTTATATTCGAAGCACATCATGTTTGGCTATGCTAACGCGACACGAAATATAAACTTTTCAAGGTTTTAGAGGTGTTTTGGCAACTGCAGCGATGTAATGATGGATACCACTATTTTCAGAGCCAAACAAATCCTCCAAATTCTGACAGCTAGTCTAAAGCGATTAAAATGGCCTAGCGGTTGAGTTTCCCCCTGTTGCATCTGAGTGAAAGCCCTTGATTTGGCATGCAAACCCATGTAGGGAGCCAACTCCCATGTGCCCTTGCAACATGGAGACCTACCAGCACATGGCATGCAGTCAATGGGCCGTCGCTAAGTTAAGAGTGTGGTGTGGAACTGGATCCAAATCAGTCTACTTCTGTATGCAATTAACAGCCACCAATTGCAGAAAAAGAATGCCTTCAAGAACAAAAGAGTGGTAAACATTTTTCTGAAGTCTCACGTTTTTATTATTTGAGGGTAGGTTAAATTAATTCCAGCAATGAGCATTACTGAGCCCCTTTAGCATTGAGCGAGACCAGAAGTGTGGTCGATTGCGTCACTGCTTGTTGCCAGCGCAGGGCACTTCTTTCGTGTGTGTGTGTTTGTGGTGGGGGTTTGTAAGCTAACTTGGAAGGGTTGTAAGCTAACCTGGATCCCTTGTGTGCTTCACACTGCACTGCCAAACCTACACCAGTGGACAGCCATGCTTCCTTAATCAAACCATAGAGAATATGGCTCTGTTGTACAAAAGACAGCACCGAGTCACGTCTACACTCACTTTGGATAAGATTCTGTAAGTCTGGACAAAACTAAAAGTAGGGTCCCTTTCTTAAATATTCAAAGCGCAAAGTGTAGAGAACGGCTTTTAAGGAGGCAAACTGGGGCCCCCTGTCTGGTAGAGATTATTACAAACACAGACCCTGTTCAGATATTTACTTCAACAGCAGGGCTTCCTAATGGAGAAAAAAAAGGAAAAAATAGAAGGAAAGAAAAAATGCAATGCTCTCTTGAAGCCTCATGGAATGTAAAAAGGGGCTAAATTGCCCGTGTTCATCACAAAAGCCACGGAAGTCCAGCAGGCGTGTTGATTCGGGGGGAGATGAGACGTGCGTGAAAAGGCCTCTGGTTTCAAAGACATACCTAAGTCTTGTTTGGAGATTTTCATCATCTCTTGGTTTGGGAGTGAATGGAGGCAAATTAAGTCTGAAGATTAAGGCAAGGGTGGCATTGGGTGGGCAGGAGCTCTTTGAGGTAATTACAGAGTAGAACACACACATACACACAAACCAGCTAGTCGCTATGGTGCCCTAGAGGACAGGAAAAGCCAAATGTTAAAAGTTGTGTGTGATTACTCTGAGTCTGGTGGGGGGATGTGTAGCATGTACAGTATGTGCACCAGGGTATATTTATGTGTGTGTGCGTTCGTTCTTTTGCTAGGAGTAATCACTGTGGCTAGTTGGTAATGTGTGTGTGCATATGTAAGAGATATATTTGTGAGTGTGTGTGTGTCTGTTCCTGTGCTCGTTATGATTGTGGCGACTGGGGAGGGGTTTGTATTTGGGGTTGAGCTAATTATCAATTTAGCCTCCAGACTAGACACAGGAATGGAACTTGCAGCAGCTGGCAGTTCTAAAACGACACGCGGCCTCATCGACATTACAGAGCGGACGCCTGCTCGACAGCAGCCCATTCGTAGACATCTAAGTGGGTGTGTTTGTGACTAACCGACCAACAGAACGACTACACTCTGTTGGTAAGCCAGTCACACGCTTACATACACATTAAGGGGTTACAGCCTCCTGTTTGAATGTCTCCCCAACCCCAAAAGGAAGATGTTCCAACATTCTCTGGAAATCACCATTCACCTGCACCGTCAACCAGGAGGAAGTGCTGCATCATTCCAGGGAGTGCCATATTTACTCTTGACTAATATTGTTCTAGCTCCTTGGTCGAGTAGAGAGAGCGACATGGGGGGAAAGGTAATTCGTCATTGTCCTCTCTTCTCATTTGTCCCTCGACTGGAGTTCCCTCAGGACTCCAAAAATCTCCTACGGTTTGACGTTCCCCTTTCAGGGTGTCCTCTGATCCTCAGGGGAATGCAGCATGATTCCAAAATAAGGGGATCTGCAACCGAGGTGAATTAAAGCATTCCCTTGAGTGGACCTGCTTTTTCTAAGTAGGGCCAGCTATGTAAACAGAGAGTCAGTGACAGATTACTGACTGGCCCTATTCCCCCGTACTCTTCCCTGACGGGCCTTCTTCCTTTCTCCATCCTGTGGAAACGGCACACTAGGCCCTTTTTCTCTTTGATGCTATCGGAAGGGAGAAAAAAAGCACAAGAATAGGGGAAGTGAGTGCTGGGACCTGGGCATCCAATCAGATTTAAGATGAAGGTTAGGTATGCCAAGCAGGAGCAAAGCAAATGAGTTAGAGAATAAAAAGATCCATTAGCTTAGTGTCATCAACAACGTTTGTTATTAAAGTTGAGACTGGATAAAATGGGGTGTGAGTAAATCTACTTCAGTGTGTTTTAGTAAGAGCCCAGTACTTTATTATTGACTATTTGTGTGGTTTAGTAGTGTCTGTTTGTTTGAAAGCATGTTTTTGTCAGCATCACAGTTTAGCAGTGTTAGGTAGCAAGTCAAATGTTAGCTTGTCTGCCAGTAAATTTAAATTTACTAGCTATAATATTTTTTTGTAAATGGGGGCTTAGCTATCAAGATGTGTGTGCGCTGAATACAACATGTCTAGGTAAGTGAAAGATTTGTATAAATAAACAAAGATCAGTTATTACATTGTATAGTGGCATAAACACAACCAGTCATATATTCTGATTATCAAACATCACTACACTTGAATCCAGCACTTAAAAGGCACTCCTATCGTTCTCTTTTGTCCACTCTGTAAATAATTTCAGCTCCCAAAAATTGCATGGTACAACCTGGAAGGTTATTACCAATACAACACACCTATAATGATATTGTGTGACTGTCATTACATTTTCCCTACTACAGTGAGGTACACATTTTGAAATTACCACCTACATTGTGGGTGAGTCCAGTGGTAACACGGCTCTGGAGGTCCGCTATGGCTAGCAAAATGTGTGAGCTGTTCGCTAAGTACACTGAGGTAGTAGTACGGAAGGGATATCATATACGCTAGGCTAGCTAACTGTTGTTTCGCCTGACAAAAAGGGGTACTAAATGTTTCGCATGTTTGCTAGGCTAGCTAAGTGTGTGTAGGCTGAGTGCAGTGGTAAAGGGTTAGCTAGTCTGCTAGGCTGTGTAGGCTGGATACAGTACATTAGGTCAGGCAGCAGGAGTGGTGTTTTGGATGGAGGATTACAGACCGAGGCCTCTACGGCAGATGTACCACTATGACTCATGTACATCTCCCTCTCCTCCCTGAAAAATTAGGCCTTTTCAAAACCTTCTGATATAACAGCAACACTGAAATAACAGCAACCCACAGCAGCTAAGTAAGGGCAATGCAGAAATGTATGTACGCCTTACTAGACTGACGCTTTAATCGCTTGTGTGATGTTTCCATGTAATCCATGCCAATATTTAACGGAACTGGTATACAGGGCAGTGATCTGGTGAACTGCTGGAAATGGCTACATATTCTACCTAGATCTGTGTTCTTTGCACATCACTTAACAATGGATGAAATAGAAAACTGACTACTGGTTTAATTTCTACAGTTTACAGTATGGCAAGTGATCATCCAGGCTTTCTTTAAGCCAGGAGATGGAAGTAGCCATCTTAGTGTGTGTCAAAGCTGGTAGCATGAAAAAGTGATCTATAAAATCTTCCGTAGGATTATGAATGAAGTTACAGTATTCAGTCACATGCCATGAAACATCCATTATTGCTTGTTTGCAAAAAATGTCCATCTGCAAAAATTCACATTGAAGGCAAGTCAAAGCACAGCTGAAAGAAGCATCAGTGTGCGTACACAACACGACAACCCACTCCTCCAAAACGACCGGCTAAAATAACCAAGCTCTCTTCAACTTCAGCATGAGGAAAGAGAAAGACGACACTTGAGAGACAACACCCCCACCCCTCTAGGTGTTAAATCACTGAGGCAGTTTGCTAGAAAGCAGCTGTTAATGATAGTTTTACAGGAGGGGGACTTGGGTGGGAGAGAAAGGAGGGGAGGTGTCAGGGTGGGGGGGGGGGGCAGGAAGAGACCTTGCGACCCCCCCGTCTGCTGCTACTCATCTTCCGTGAAGGCGACAAACTAAATACCAAGCAGGAGAAATCTGGTCAAAACACTACTGGATACCAGTGTCTCACCGCTATACTCTGTTATAGCCCCCCTCACCCCCACCCACCACTTCCACACACCCCCAGCAGTTTGTTACTATCCCAACAGCCATCTCCAACTGAAAACAAAGGGCCATCTCTTTTCGAAACTGGCCTGGCCTGAACAAAACGAACTGCGTTCTCTTTTGAGGGAGATGTTCACACGCCATGTCACAAACATGAAAAGCAGAGGCGTGAGAGAATGATCAAGAAATGATCTGGCACAAATTCTATGGTGGTGGGCGTACAAATTGACAGCCCTGTTCCCCAATAAAATGGGAACATGCCCTTAAAAGTACAAGACACTGAAAGTATGTTCTTTAGATTGAAAATTCATAGTGGTTACTATCTATTCTACTGATATCCAGCCCAGTTTTTAAGTCCAATATTAAACCAAAACACACACAAAGGTCACAAACTTGCTGCTGTTTAAAACCACAATTATGGAATAAGAGACTCACTGTGAAAACGTCATCGTCACCCAACTCTGCCTCATTTTGGATAGTCGAAGAAGAGGTGGTAGATCCTGAATAACAAAGATGGCAGAGCAAGGCAATAGTTAGTCCTAACTGGCAGTGAGGAGGTTGAAGATGTTTTGAAAGACTCAGCTAGACTTCATCCAAATATCATCAAACATCCTACTTTTCTTGAAATGTTTATGGTGTTTATCCATCTACTTTCAACTCTATGTCACTATGAAGGAAAGTAGTCAAGCATACCATTCAAGAAGATTGATATACAGCTCTCATAGCTCCCTTTCCCTCCCGTACCTTCAGTCAGGTCCTCTATGGCTTTCCGGACTCCGCGGTCAAAAGCGCGTGCATCGGCTGGGCTCTGGAACGTCAGGCCACACTTCTTGTTGTCCACTTTCCAGTGGTGAAACGTGGGTGTGGCCTTGGTGTACACAAGATCTTTTTTCAGGAAGCATTCCAGAATCACCTGGAAGAACAGAGGGAAGATTGCAAGAGGAATCTTATTTAAAAAAGTCCCCAACCATTCTGCTACCGTTGTTTTCTGCGAAAAAATACGAACTAAAAAACTATGCGCCAAAATCTGACAAAGGTTTAAATTATAAACAAAAATCTAAATTATACTATATATGCAAAAAAAATTGAATTTGAAATGTTTGTGTGCAGCGTAAACAATTGTCTGCTCATTATGGGATTCAAACATCAACTTAAATAAGTGTATTTAGGTGCTGTAAACCTATAACAAGTCAGGAATTGGGTCTGACTCTACCCCAACAATAAGGTCCATAGAAGATTCCTTGACATTTCTCCCACGAGTAACAGCTGTCATGCATCTGAGAGTACACTGGTTTCACAGATGTTCCCAATGCCCAAAACTGGACAGATTCAGATCCAACATTTGGGTCTTAATGCCAGTATGGGCTTTACCTGTTTGTCTTTGAGGCGCTCGCCGTAGATTAGGAAGCTGCTACGACCAAGTAGCTCTGATGACAGCACCTTGCACACGCCCACTCGGCTGAGGCATCCGCCGTCCTGGGCCAGCCAGCCGCCACTCGAATCGTCCCGGGTCATGACCACCGCTTTGACGCGCACAATGTAGCTGTCACTGCATGGGCAAATGGGAGAAGACTGGAATGAGTCAACTAGCATGGGAAATATGGACAGTAGGAATGTTCAGTTCCGTAGATTCAAATCAGTGCATCCATTCATTCTACTAAAGTGGAATGTTTTAAGAGGATCGTTATGGTTTCGGTAGCCAACAGCAAATCAGATTGAAGTCAAATTTTTACTTTACTTATTTTTCTGGGCCCATGTACTCATGCTGGCTGAGTAGGATCTTATGGGTTTAAACAGTAATACTTATGGTATCTACTTGAAAATAACAGTTCGACCAATTTATGACTTTGAAACTAAGGCAGAAAGACCACACAGAATGTACACATCAAAATTATTGGAAGGTCAAAATGGAAGGTCATCAAGGTTGGATGAACCTGAAACTTGTGACAGAAATCAAGGCAAACGGTACACATTATTGCCAAGAAGGGCCTTAACCACAAAGAGGAATTCAGCTAGCCACACGCATAGAACTGCTTTGCAATGCAAACACATAAACAAAAATGGTTTATAGAGAAAATAAATCAGAAATATTTGCATATAGTCACTACAGTAACAGGATGGAACCCCTTTCTTTTAACTTAAAACACACTGTAATATGAGTCAAGCATACATCTGCGTTATGAATATGGACCGCGAGCGCTCTCGGTATCACCCCCTTACCTTCTGCCATCTTTGAATGTGCACAAACTGACACCAATTAACAGAATCTAAAGATAACAATTTGGGGAAGTGATAAAGGTTTGTCTGTCAAAGTACTAATCTATATATCTTTGATGTACTTAATGTGGGCAATTATCAAGCCTGTGTACTTGAGCATCTAAAAATAAAATGTAACATCTATGTTTCTTATTTTCAGTATCCTTTTTACAGACCTGATATCCACATGGCTGTGGAGGTGAGGTGTAACAATTCATCATATCTTTGCTTCAGTTGCTTGCACATTAATTCAGAACATTGGGTGTGCTTGTTTTTTTAGATATTGTTCATATCTTAAATAATGTGTTTTGATTTAGATTATCTTGAATAATACGCTGAAATATATTTCTTATACTGATTTAGACCAACATCTTTACCATCTGTGAATAGTCATGGAGTGTCCCCTCCCTTAGATTAATTAATAAATGTAAAAAAAAAAACAGTGGACCTGCTGTTGTGTTATTGCTCTGAGGCTAGGCCATAATTGTGAAATGTACCGTACTTTAAATTTTTTAATACTTTGATTTTTATGGGAATAAAAGAGAAAACAGCATTGTTTAAATGTAAATGTTTATCAAGGGTGCCACGTACAGTTCTGTAAAAATGCAACATGGTACTAGCTATATAATTTTTTACAGTTATTATTTTGGGCAAAACATTTGTAAATTATAATTCTGATTATTTCAGATACGCACTGACTAATGCTCTCCTGGAAGCAGATAAATACTCCTCAAGTGGTAACACTGATCTGATTTTTGGAACTGTCTTAGAAGATGAAGACATGTAACTGGGACCCTTTGTAGATTTCTTAATGCATAATAATGTTTCACCATTGTGTTTAATGCTATGACACAGTTTAAATGGGAAAGTTCCATTTAAAATAACAACAAAGCAGCACTTTTTCTGGTTAACAGCTATGGGCTGCAGCTGGAAAAATTTAACCACTCAACTTGAAACAAGTATGGACAAAATGAGAACAAAATGATATGTTTGTACCAATTCCAGATTGACCCTTCATGTTCTGAGGGCAGGCTTTGAAAGCAATTGAAATCATGAAGCATATCTTAGAAAAGGCATACACACCCACATGCTAAATAACTGTTCAAGAAGTACATGATGGGCTTGTGTAAATTATTAGGCTACTGAAATTTCTGAAGGTTTTTACCTTGCAAATTGACTTCAAATTGAACTCATATGTTTACAAATCTGAAATGACTCAGAGTCAGACTTGGCCTATAGTTTATATGAAAATATTTGTGTACACCAATGGACATAACTAACTAGAAATGTATTTAGAAACCATGAACAATAATACTATAGCTAGCTATATATAGCTAATCTTTATACTAAAATCACAGTAATCTATATAATGGTATACAGTTGACCTCAAAAGTTTGCCTACCCCTGGAGAATTGGTAATAGATGTACAATTTTTAAAGAACACGAGTGAGCAGGCAAAAACTTTTTCTAAATTATTTCTCACGGGATTCATATTTAACTGTAGGTCATAACAGAATGTCACAATCATAAGACAAAACATGGCAACAAAGAAAATAATGAAATTACCCCTGTTCAAAAGTCTGTATACCCTCAGTTCCCAATATGGTGTATTGCTTCCTTAAGCATCAATGACAGTCGTTTGTGATAGCTGTCTAGGAGGCCGCAAATTCCTGCAGATGGTATAGCTGCCCATTTGTATTGGAAAAAAGCCTCCACATTTTCTGCTGTAACCACTAGAGGGTCAACTTGGCCTTGTGCTTAGGGTCATTGTTGTACTGGAAAGTCCAAGAATGTCCCATGCACATATTTCGTGCAAAAGAATCCAAATTGTCTGTCAGTCCAATAACATGCTGCATTTATTTTGCCATCAATTTTCACAAGGTTCCCTGTGCCTTTGGAGCTCACACACCCCTAAAACATGAGTGAGCCGCCACCATGCTTCACAGTGGAGATAGTATTCCTTCCACTATAGGCCTTGTTGATTCCACTCCAAACATAGTGCTTCTGGTTGTGACCATAAAGCTCTATTTTGGTCTCGTCTCTCCAAATGACAGTGTGCCATAAGCTGTGAGGCATTGTCAAGGTGTTGTCAGGCATATTGATAACAGGCTTTTTTGTGGCACTGGCATATTAAGGGCTTCTTTCTGGCAACTCGACTATGCAGCTCATATTTGTTCAAGTATTGTTGTATTGTGCTCCTTGAAACAACCAGAACGTCCTTTTCCAGAGCAGCCTGTATGTCGCCTGAGGTTACCTGTGGGCTTTTCTTTTTATCCACGAACAATTCTTCTGTAAGCTTTGGCTGAAATCTTTCTTGGTCTACCTGACCTTGGCTTGTTATCAAGTGATCTTTGAATCTTCCACTTCTTAATAAGTGATTGAACAGTACTGACTGGCATTGCAAGGCTTTGGATAACTTTTTATATCCTTTTCCAACTTTATGCAGTTCCAGAACCTTATTACGCAGGTCTTTTGACAGTTCTTTTCTGGTCCCCATGGCTCACAATCTAGCCTGCTTAGTGTATCCACGTGAGAGCTAACAAACTCTTTGACTATTTATACACAGTCACTAATTGCAATTTAAAATGCCACAGGTGTAGGAAATTAATCTTTAATTGCATTTGAACCAGTGTATGTCACGTTGTGTGTCTGTAACATTCAAGGGTATGTAAACTTTAATCAGGGACATTTGGGGTATTTCTGTTATCAGTATGGTTTAGAAAGGAGCCAAACAACTGTGTGATAATAAATGGCTTCATATCAAATTCAAATAGCTTTATTGTCTATCCCCAAAGGGGTAGAAAATTGTCATAGACAGGGGCTTAACAAACAATACAAATACAAGAGACAACCACACAATTTAATATACATGCCCCTCCCTCTATTTCCTATTTCAAATATCAATGATATGATCATATGATCACTATCCTTACATTACAGTCAGATTTGAGCATGAACAGAAATATGGTCAAAATCAATGCTGACATTTCACAATTTCTACCAGGGTATGCAAACTTATTAGCACAACTTTAGCTAATATGGGCATGTATCAAAATAGATGAGTATTTAATTGTTTTTAATAATTTATGCCAGTGATACATATTCATTTCTGCTGTAAAACGAAATGCTCTTCAACTGGTCACATTGTGCACCTGCCTGCTCCACAAGCCTAACTACTCTGTACTGGTCTGAGCTGGAATATGTTGAACATGTACAAATGCCTAGGGGTTTGGTTAGACTCCTCAATCTCCTTCCAGACCCACATAAACCATCTCCAGTCCAAGATCAAATAGAGGATTGGCTTCCTATTCCATAACAAGGCCTCATTCACTCTTCCTGCCAAACAAGCCCTTGTGAAAATAACCAACCTTCCAATACTTGACTTCAGTGATGTTGTCTACAAAACTGCGTCAAACTCTCTCCTTAGGAAACTGGACATAGTATACTACAGTGCCATCCGTTTTGTTACCAATGCCCCATAAAAATGTATCACTGCAAACTCTACTCACTAGTTGAATGGCCCTTACACACTTGGTGCCTGAATCACTGGTACCATCTCATCTACAAGTCCTTACTATGCAAAACCCTTCTTACCTAAGATCATTAATCTCCAGAGCATCACCCACTGTCAACCTGCGCTCGAGGAGGTATGTCTCTCTGGGTGCTACAAAAGCCTGTACCTCATTTGGCCGCCTCTCCTTCCAATTCTCCACTGCTAATGATTGGAACGAACTACAAATTCCCTGAAACTTGAGTCCACCATCCCCATCACTACCTTTAAAGCATTACTTACTACCAAACCCTTAACGTAACTTGCACATATTCACCTGCACAGCTGTCTTTGTATAATTTGCACACTGTTTTGTTAGCCATACTCCTTATGTTACCATCCCTATAGTGTTATACTCTTGCACTGCCACTTTACATTCCATATAATCTACCTCTCTATTTTAGACCCTATTTGCACTGAATGTACAGTATTTTTTTATCCAACAGTATACCGTATATATATATATGTGTGTAACTGAATACTTTGTTTGTACTTTGTGTGTAACTTTATTGCCCAGCACCTTGTCTTGGCCAGGTCGCGACTGCAAATGAGAAGTTGGTCTCAATCGATTAACCTGGTTAAATTAAGGTGAAATAAAAAAATAAAAAAAACAATCTAATTGGTCCAATTGCCTTTTGACCATGCCTCATCTGCAACTTCTCATCAGATGCGGCATGGTAAAACATTGATCAGGTTTTCCTCCAAGCACATGTCACCAAGCAGGTCCAAGATTGAACTCACAGGCACCTGATTCTCTAGATAAAAGTGAAAGATTCCCTTGTCTGTCTACCCACCCATCTCCCCTGGGCAGTGTTGTACCAATTTGTTCCACCCCATGTCAGACCCGAGATTATTGTACCAGTTTGTTCCACCCCATGTCAGACCCCAGATTATTGTACCAGTTTGTTCCACCCCATGTCAGACCCCAGATTATTGTACCAGTTTGTTCCACCCCATGTCAGACCCCAGATTATTGTACCAGTTTGTTACACCCCATGTCAGACCCCAGATTATTGTACCAGTTTGTTCCACCCCGTGTCAGACCCCAGATTATTGTACCAGTTTGTTCCACCCCATGTCAGACCCCAGATTATT
>JACXGM010012049.1:0-24384 GCA_016801145.1 Umbra pygmaea
CGATTATTTCAGAAAACGTATTCACTGAGACTTCCTCATTTGTACCTCAGTGGTTGAAGTTGTATAGCCTTTCCAGTTTGTGGTACTGTAGAAATACGGAGATTACATTTAATGTCGATAGAGGGGCAAGACAAGGGTGACAATTGTTGCTGTAACTGTTAGCTCTAGCCATCAAGCCTTTAACTTATGCCTTCAGATCGCATGCATTCATAATGTATAGTTACAATACCAACGACACCCTAAATAAAATATACATTTACACAGATTACATTCTATCTATAACTAACAAAAAATAAAAAAGACCCTTCGTACTGAAGGTAATATAACAACACAGTACAGTAAATGACCTCATGGTCAACAATAAAGGACAAAGACATGGGGAATGGAGAGAAACAGATATACTGTACACACACTAAATGGTCACAAGGATCAGCTGTGAACGATGATGAGAGAATAAACCAAGACAGGTGTGTGAACATAGATGTGACTTAAAGTCCATGATGATAATGTGAAATAAAACATGTCCATACCTAACCACAGGGGGAAGCCAAACCCCAATAGCACGGTCATTACCCTAAGACTGTGACATGCAGTATACTGTGTCTGTAGATTAATTTTGAAATAGGGGATATACCTAGAAGGGACTTTTGCCTCTTTCAACTGAAGTAAGTCTTTTATCCTCCCTAGAAATATCTTCTTCAGATATCTGTAGATTAGACACTATGTTGGAAATCGAGTAGGTGGCTTTCAATTCCTGTACCCTTTGCCATTTGATTTTATGATTTCTTTGCCATTTTTTTAATTCATGGTCATTGTATTTATATTTTGGAAAACTTACGGTGGCCGAGTTGGGAATTACTGAAAGTCCTGAGAAAGTGTATTTATTGACAGTTGTGTTGGAAACATAACCAGCACAATGATTTTTAGGTATTTAGGGGTTTGGAGGGTTTCTTTAATTTATTCCAACTTTTGCCTGTCCTGTTCATTATATGGTAATTCCCTGAATTAAAGTAATATTAAATGGAGTTGCGTTCAAGAGCATACATTTTTTTATTTTTAGATATAAATATGTTGGTACAAACACACTTCTCCAAAAAGTAAAATAGGAATGTATTTTATCTTGGCATTTCTATCTACAACTTCAGAGCGCCTATTTCTATTATCTTTTTTTTAAGGTCAATACATAACTTATTGACTCTCATTGCTTGAAGATGAAGTGTTGGTATAAAGTGCATAAAGAACACTTAAAAATGTCCATAACTACAACAAATAATATAATAAAAATTGTTCAGGTGGTCTATAAAAAGCTTTTGGATAATAAAGATATCGTAATATATGTATATAACAAACGTTCAAAACTACTCTAAATTTAATTTTGAATGTAAAACTACACTTAAAGATAATGTTAAAGATGAGTATAATTGTTTTCCTTAGGTTAGATTAGGTGTTGTATTATATTGTTAGATGTTTTTAAACCTTGAATTGTATTTAGTGATAGTTAATCATTGCTGCCTTCTTAGACAGTTCACCCCTGAAACAAATAGGGTGGTCACATGGGTGTCTTCTTATTTCAATAATGTATAACAGCTTCCGATATAATTAATAGCTATGTTAATTCTGTTAAGTTATATCTCTGTCATGTACAGTAGTTGCCATGATAGGTGAATTACATAATTGGTTCATGATTCCCAAACTGCAGTTTTTCATGGTAAATGATCAAAAATTGCTATATGCATTCATCAAACCACTACATTTTTTTTTTCTTTTGGTACACTACACCTTTCCATCAGTCCACCTATAATGCCCTTATTGACATAAATTGGTGAAACCTTTCTATTTATTTTGAAGTGCCCCCTATTGCAACAATTATGGCAAGGTTCTCCATCATGCAGGCAAAGGCATTGGTAATCACTAAATTGTTCTTGGATGGTTGGGAGAAGATGCTCTCGAGGATGTGTTGGTACCACTTTTATTCATGGCTGAGTTCTTAGGCAAAGTTGTGAGTGAGCCCACTCCCTTGGCTAAGAAGCATCCCGACACATGAATGGTCTCAGGATGCTTTATAGTTTACTGATGGTAGCGCTCAGCTTGTCTTCTCTGGACAAAGTGTTTTCCAGATGGACCAAACAATCGGAAAGGGGATTCATCAGAGAAAATGACTTTAACCCAGTCCTTAACAGTTCAAACCTGTACCTTTTGCAGAATATTAGTCTGTCCCTGATATTTTTCCTGGAGAGAACTGGCTTCTTTGCTGCACTTCTTGACACTTGGCCTTCCTCCAAACGTCTTTGCCTCACTACACATACAAATATATCTGCCTGCTGCCATCCCTGAGTAAGCTCTGCACTGGTAGTGCCCCGATTTTTTTCAGCTAAATCAACATCAGGAGACGGTCCTGGTGCTCGCTGGACTTTCTTGAGTGCCCTGAGGCCTTCTTCACAACCTCTCTACTTGAAGTTTTTGATGATCTGATAAATGGTTGATTTAGGTGCAACATTACTAGCAGCAATATCCTTGCCTGTGAAGCCCTTTTAATGCAAAGCAATGATGACGGCACATGTTTCCTTGCAGGTAACCATAGTTGACAGAGGTAGAACAATGATTTCAAGCACCACCCTCCTTTCAAAGCTTCCAGTCTGTTATTCTAACTCAATCACCATGACAGAGAGTTCTCCAGCCTTGTCTACATCAACACTATCACCTGTGTTAAAAAGACATTTACTGACATGATGGCAGCTGGTCCTTTTGTGGATAGGCTGAAATGCAGTGGAAATGTTTCAAATCCTTGCAATTCATCTGATCACTCATCATGACATTCTGGAGCACATGTAAATTGCCATCATCAACACTGAGGCAGCAGCCTTTGTGAAAATATGCATTTGTTTCATTCTCAAAACTTTTGACCACAACTGTATAATCCTCAATTGAAAGGATATCTAACCAAAAACAGTTCTCACTGGCACAAAAAAGGGAACCAGGAGACATACACCATAAAAGGGACAATGGAAAACCCTTTTTCAGATCTCAATTGACCTAATCAGGATTAAATTAGAATCAGTGGTTAAATACAGACAGGATTCTGATTGTTTGTAGGACTATATTTTTCCTTATTAACGATATTTGTTGTCAACATTTAAAAAAAGAACTTTTCTTTGTAGACAATGTCATTACAAAATATAAAATTTATTCACATTCAACTAGGAAATAAATAAATATATAAATAAAATAACAATAATAAATAAATACATTGATAAATATAAAAATATGTAAATATGTTACTAGTTGTCTTTGGACAGAAAAGTTATATTTGCAAACAATTGTGATTGTCATGATGGAAGTACATAGTACCAAACATACCGACATGAAAAAACTTTTGCAAAGGTAATATTATAAATAAAAAACATAAATAATCTATGAACAATTGTGTAATGAGTACTTCTGTCCAAGATGTTCTTCACAGAACATTGAGTTCAGATTCTTCATGAATTTTATATATTTATCCAAATATCCTAATTTCCTAGTATTTCTTTTTACATTTTTTGATTGATGTTTTGATTGGCCATCTTTTGGACACATTGATTGGCCATTGTTCCACATTTTGCAGCTTGTTGACACCTTTAAAAAAGATAAACAATTTAAGAAACTAGTATGTAGATTTGAGCATCCTAAACACACCTTCTACTTTGACAATAGACTCAGCAAATCTGTGGAGCTGAACCTAATCTGAGTGCTAGTGATGCTATCTGTCAGGACACTTCCCTGAATATTGTAGTGTGTAGAATAGTGTTTATATAAGAAATAGTGAGCCATTTGGGATGCAACACTGTGTAATAATGCCATTTTGTTGATCATTGACTGTCCTCGTCCTATATGACACCCTATTCCCTATGTAATGCTGTTTAAAGTAAATATGTTTGTTTAGGACATATATAGAGACAGTGACCAAAACATTTAATCATATATTATGCATAAAAAAGTTGGTATTTATTACTCACATTAGTAGATTTGTCAACCAACCTCTGGATGTTTTCTTTCAGGCTCTCTAAAACTGATGGTTGTGTTGTGTTGTTCTTAGCCGTCACATTGTTCACCATCTCCTGTAGTCCAATAGCAAACTCCATCTGGCAGTCACACTGCCACTAATATCAAATAGCTTGGTTAGAACACGGTTTTGTTCTGAATAATTTTCAATGTGTTACTGTATGTTCTTGCATTTGTATGTGGTGTGTGTGAGACTGACTATCTTACCTTACACTGACGTGTAGTATTAGGTTCTTTGAAGTGATCTGGCTGTTGAAGAAAAACAATAGTATTAGGTGAAATTAACCAGCATGACTCAATAAATGACTAGGCTTCTTTAAAAACCACTGTAAACTTCAGTTTCTGACTGACTGATTGTGCTATTGTTGTTGTCATTCTGTTACCAAATGTTGCATTGGCACTGTTCTTCAAGGAAATGTGGTTTTGTAAAACCTTAGGTGGAAATTGTTAGAAGTCACCTATCTCAATATATTTTGATGGATAAACTTGGTTTTGTTTATCTAGAAACAACGTGACACTAAGATCACTTAGGGATGTTACTGTGGAACGTCTGTAAAGCAATTCACCACCCAACTCACACTAGCGTTATTCTGGCACTGAGCTCACTGCAGATCTCAAATGAATGTGTACATTCCAAATGAGATTATATGGCTCTGGAAAAAAGCAAAGCAATGTATATAGAAAGGGATGCAGGTGTGAATGTAACAGAGCTACCAGAGAAAATAATATTACAGCTCCCATATACTTACAAAATTGTAGTCCTTACAAGTGAGCTGTTTCAAGTCCTTCAGGATCTCAGTGCGTAGATCATATTTTGAAAGGCAGAGATGCAGCACAGTGAAAAACACAACTACAACTAGCGGTTTCATTATTCTCATAGTGTGATTTTCTGTAGTTCTGTTATTTAGTTATTCAGTTATTCTGTCTATCTGTCCGACAGTAGAAAGTGAAGTGGTTGTGATAAAGACTAGCAGCATTGATGCTTTTATAGCAACAAACAGGAAGTTTTAGTGAAGGCGTCAAGATGCCATGATGTCACTTAGAGACCAGATACAAGGCCTTATTCCGAGAGATAAGGAAAAGGTATCATCATAATTATTACAGGGTTAGGAGGGATATTTATTATATTTACTAATTCAATTTTTTCTTTGTGTTTGATGATTGTGAAACCAGAAGTTTCAGGGTGTGTGTCCAAGATATTATGTTGTCAAAATATTGACAATTGTGTTTTTACAAAAAATTGGTATGGAGTAGTTTTGCTGAACTGTGGCTATGTTCGACCAATCCAATCAGCTCTGAAAAATATTTGATGTGAAAAGTTTTGATGTGCATCTCACAAGCAATTTGTTTACGGCCCAATTGTAATTCTTTAAAAATATTAACTTACGAGATCTACATATTTTAAAATCAGAAGAGAAAACATGTTCAGCTGAAATTCCAGACTTAATAAAGATGCCAACAATATTAAGAATGAGTCTACTGTCTTTTGGGGAAACATTACCAAACATTCACCTGAATGTCAGGACAGAGTTAATAATCATAATTCATTTCATTTGTAAAGCACTTTTCATTATAGTTGAATAATCTCAAAATGCATAAAAAAGTAAAATAATGGAAGCCAATGGAGGTCAGCAAGGAAATGGGTGATATGGGCAGACTTTCTTTGACTTTTGTAAGGATTCTTGCAGGACTGTTTTGTATGAGCTGTAATTTATAAACTGCGGATGCTGGGAGACCTCCAAGAACTGCATCCCCATAATCAATGCTGGAGAAAACAAATGAATGGATGAGCTGTTCTGCATGAGGAAAGGTTAGAGAGGATCTTAGGCGGGATCCTCTCTAATTAAAAATTAAAAAATATATTAAAATTATTTTACAGACATGACTAATGTGGGCATTAAAAGAGAGAGTAGAGTCTAATCTCACACCCAGGTTGGTGATTACAGACAGTGGAATGATGTGACCGGCTGTGACAGGACATATGCTGCAGGAGTTAGTGATCTGCTGTGGGGTGCCTATCAGTATTGCTTCTGTTGAGCTGGAGGAAGTTGTTCTGCATTCAGCAATTGATATCATCCAGAAAATTGCATGTGAATTTTCCTGATTTTCTTCCCTTCCCAATATTCACTAACCCTGCCTTGTCGGCAGCTGCGCAACTCCTATGACAGATCTGCAAATGGTTTAACCAACCACATATCGCCTGAGGCGCCGATTCTTTTCGCACTCCTCACCCAACATGGAAGCCTTTAGTCGGATCATGCATGGGATGGTTACGTTCACTGACTATACTTACGCGATTGAATTTACAGGCACTCGATCTGAACACAAAGAGTTGCTGGAGAGCGTTGTGGCAGGATAGATAATCTGATTTATCTATGCCAATTTGCACTGCCTTGTGCAGGAGGCCCGGGGAAATTCAGAGAACCCATGGGCAGGCTTGAACCCCTGGCCAGTCTCATGACGTAGACTGTCCTGCAATGCAGAACATAGCCCACTACGCCATGCACCCCCCCCAGGCTTGTTTTTAATGTACACCTGTGTGTCATCTGCTAAGCAGGGAAATTGGATGCTGTGCTGTCTAAATATCTGGCCAAGTGGGAGTATGTAGAGACACTTGTGGGTCACCACAGGTTATGATGGACTCTTCTGATTTTGCTTCACCTTTGGTTACATACTGCTTGCGGTTAGAGAGGTAGGAGGTAAACCAGATTGGGGCAGTTCCACAGATGGAAGTGTGTTCTTTTAGGCATTGCAGTAGAATTGTGTGAACCACTGTGACAAATGCAGCACTGAGGTCGAGAAGAACCAGGATGGTTGGGGATCCTTTGTCTGCAACTATGAGCAATTATAACCTTCATCTGCGCTGTCTCAGTACTGCGCATTGACCTGAAGCGAGAGTGTAAAGTCTCATAAAATTGGTTAGCACTAAGGTGTGAGTGAAGTTGCATTGCCACTATCTTCTTCAGGACTTTAGATAAAAATTGTAGTTTGGAAATAGGCCTGAAATTTGAAAGGTCTGGGTCAAGGGATGGGTTCTTGAGCAAGAGGGTAATGGCTGCCATCTTGAATAGTGACGGTACCTTTCCGGTATTAAGGGACTTAAATTAGCAACAAATTGAATGAGGGTAGCTGAACATGTTTTAAATAGTGATGTTGGAATAGGATCAAGCGGGCTACTGGTAGTTTACATTTATGAGATTATTTCTAAAACATAAAGTCGTATGCAAACTTTTAGGCCGCCCTGACAATTTCCATGATTTTCATTAATAAATAATAGCGTGTTAGGATGAATAAAAGGCTTCTTCTGCCTCACTCTCCCATACAACTTCTCCTTGTGCAAAGTGTGCTGAATTGTTGAACGATGCACAGTGACAAGATCTGCATCAAGATGATGTTGTAAGTCTTTCGAGGTGTTCTTTGGGCTGTTTTTAACTGTTCTCACCATCCTTTGCCTTTGCCTCTCCGATATTTTACATGGCCTGCCACTTCTGACCTTCTGACAGCTTAAATCTCTGTGATAGCTTTTTGTAGCCTTCCCCTAAACCATAATGTTGAACAATCTTTGTTTTCAGGTCATTTGAGAGTTGTTTTGAGGCCCCCATGTTGCCACTCTTCAGAGGAAAGTCAAAGAGAACAACAACTTGGAATTGGCCACCTTAAATACCTTTTCACATGATTGTATGCACCTGTCTATGAAGTTCAAGGCTTAATGAACTCACCAAACCAATTGTGTGTTTCAATTAATCATTGCTAGGTAGTTACAGGTATTCAAATCAACAGAATGACAAGGTTGCCCAAATGTATGCATCTGTCTAATTTCATTTTGATGCATATTGCACATTTTCTGTTAATCCAATTAACCTAATTTCACTACCAAAATATTACTGTGTCCTTCAGTTATTTGATACATCAAAATGAAATTGCTGATCCAAACACCCAAATATTTATAAATGAAAATCATGGAAATTGTCAAGGGGTGCCTAAACATTTGCATACGACTGTATATTCAGTATACTACCTTTGGTATGACAGACATGTGTATGTAGTTGCAGAGAAAGACTTTTGCTGGTTTTAAAAAAGCAGCTTGAATATCTATTGCAATGGTTGAAACAATATTGAGAATTTTTACAAAAGGTATAAAGCATGTTAAATAAAACATTTCCTATAGGTATCTACAGTATTTTGACTCGAGCCCAATGGTCCATGGTCAAAAGTATTGTAAAACATATGGAATATGTTCTTCTGTTGTGTTGCACACTGACCTTGTTAGCTGTGGCAGGGTAAAGGATGTTTTTTTTCATCTTTGTGGTTTTGAGCCTTCTCTGGTGTGGGAGGACCGTACTAATAATAAACAGTGTGAAGCAGAGTTTCTGTGGTCGACACAACCAACACTTTTGTCAGTGACATCTTACACATTCTGCTGACGTTGTGGGGACAGTCTAAAGTCTGAATATTGCAGTGCTCATTAATTTGGCCAAATCAAATGGAAGAGTGAAAATCAATTTTAAAGGGGCACCCCATTCCCTATTTTTTCAAATGTCTGACTAGTAGGCCTTTCTAGTGGTAGGTTTAAGCACACCATTTTGAAATATTAAACTAGATGGTTTTCTTTGGGGTTTCACCCAATTTCCTGTCTGTATCCAGAGATATTTCCTTTGCATCATAATTACCTCCAGACTCATTTATAGTCACAAAAGGTCCCTCCATGACTACTACTATGTCTCATGAGAGCCCCTCATCTGTAGGGGGTCACACGGCTCAGTGGTTAGTTGGTCTAGTAGTCGGAAGGTTGCTGTTTCGACTCCCAGCTGTGCCAAATGTTGTTGTGTCCTCGCAAGGCACTTCACCTTAAGTTGCTCTGGGGAAAATATCCCTATACTTACTGTGTCGCTCTAGCCAAGAGCTTCTGCTAAATGACTAAAATGTAAATGTAAAATTTAAATCTGTTAATGCTCTAACGAAGGATGTAATGTTAAAGGACAATTCCAGTGCAAAATGAACCTAAGGGTTAATATCACATAGTTAGCGAGTCGACCGTTCTCTGGGATATGTTTTCATGTTAATCGAATGTGCCCAGTTTTAGTGCAAACTGATAATTACCTTATAACGCTAGTTGTGAGGGCATGGATGAAGTAAAAATAAATCGCTATTGTATACCACTAACAAGGCTCAAAATAGCACCACACTTCCATTGTAGCATAATGAGGGTCCCTACATGCATACTGAAGCATTGAGATCTTTGTAAGTGTACAGACAGTTAATTAAAAATATAGTTTAAAAGACAGTACCGTTCACGTATACAGGCAGGCGCCATCTTGGGAAAACAGACTCGACCAGTCAAACTACGAACGCCATGCTACGTGAACTGAAGTGTGACTTGGAATCTCCCATGGCAAGAGGTTTTTCGGTCATTCATGTAAATCAAATGAGGAAGACATACAGCTGCGATGCAAACTAAAATCAAACACAATTTGCTCACAGTTCAGCTCACGTAGCACAGCGTTCAGGTTCGAGTAGTCGATTAGCATGAAAACATATCCCAGACAACGGCAGTGGTGTAAAGTAACTAAGTATTAATACTTCTTTACTGTACTTAAGTATTTTTTTCATGTATCTGTATTTTACTTGAGTATGCATCTGTCTGCCAACTTTGTACTTTTACAAAAATTGATACTTTCACTTCTTTACATTTTCCAAAACACATTCGTTACTCGCTACAAAATTAAGAAAATTACTCGTAATTTCTGGAAAATTTCTGCCGAACTGAACCCAGTACGTAGTCCATCTCTTCAGCAGGGAGATTATACAGTATGTCAGCGACCGGAATCGTCCATGAAGGTAGTATCTACTTGCTAACTTGCTAAGCAGCCTGAAGTTAATTTAAAAGTTGGCCAAAGTGAAACAATGCATTTGTTAGCTTACCAGTCAGCTAAATATCACAGACCTAATAATGTTGTTTATTGATGAAACATTGTTTGCCTTCACATCATAATTAGCATTAAATGTAAAGATTTGTGTTCCATGATTAGGATGTTAGATTAGGAAGGCTTATGTTGAAAACCATCCTTTTCTAGCTATAACCTTTTTGATAACTGTATTTATGTATGTTTTGTCTTATGCCTAATGTTGTCAACAAGTTTATCAGGCAATGTATTCAGGGAAACTGGGAATGATATGACATCAGATATAGTATACTACTATAGAACTGTATGGCATAATTTAAATTCCCTATTTCATTGATTTGCTTATTGCTGATAAGCATTTTAATTTGGTTCAAATTATGTTAATATATCAAAATCTTATGAAACATTAATTAAATAATACACTTATAAACTGCATAGTACAACTTAAATCGTTTTATATAAGGTATCATAATATAGTGATTTTTTGGGTTTTTTAAAGTCTGACCGTAGTCAGATCAATGTCGTCTGCAAATTATGCAAAACCGACATCCTCACCAAGACTGGTAATACCACAAACTGGTTTTTCCAACCTTCTCAGGTCTCAGGTTTCTCTGTATATATTTAACACTTTTGACTATTTTATTACACTTTATTAAGCATTTCTTAAGTACTCTAATTGTGCACCGTAGTGTAACAGATAATTGTTAAGTGTTCTTTGTGATTTTAGACTTATGTTGACATTTTAATTATTTGAGTGTTTTTCATGGTTGTTTTGACATTTCTGCCTTTATTATTGAGGGGATTATAATCAGTGGAAGGTTAAATTTAAAATAAAATCTTTAAATTTAATATTTTTTTCCTGCTCCTTATTGTAAATAGGTCATAATACTGATCAATAATTATCGATATCGACCGATATGAAACACTTATATTGTGATAGAGTTTTCAGCCATATCGCCCAGCCCTATTTTTAGCACAGTATTTGTAATTTTACTCAAGTGTCATTCTCCAATACTTTTTACACCTCTGCTGAAGTCCTTCCCTGCGGTCTTCAAGTTGTCAGTGAAGCTGAACACACCTCTACCTGCCTCTGCAGCCTGTGAATATTTAGCATAGCAGGACTTGTCATCAGTACACAAAGAGCACGGGTGGATTCTCACAATTTCGACAAACAATTTCTACTGAAGATGAACCGCAAGGTTTTCAATTTTAATTAAAGGAAGGAAGAGAAGAAAGCAGAGGGAAAGATGAAGGAAGCAAGAGGATGGAGAGTGAGCAAGAGGACATGGAGAGGAAGAGAGAGAAGAGGAGACAATGAGGAAGGAAGCGAGAGGAGAAAGGAGTTGAGGGAAGAAGTGGGCAATAAGGTACAGGGAGGGAGCAAGAGTGATGGTTCAAGTTCAATGTGATGTAAGGAGAAAATTTATAAAGTTTGGAGAGAGAAAGAAAACAGTTTCTGTCTTTTCTCTCTTTGTACTTTTGTACTTTTACTTTTGATACTTTTGAGAACATTTTAACACTGGAAAAATACTTTTGATACTTAAGTACATTTAAGATGAGCTACTTTAATACTTTTACTTAAGTAATCTTCTTATGGGTGACTTTTACTTTTACTAAAGTCACTTTTAAGATCGATATCTGTACTTTTACTTAAGTATGGAATTCAAGTACTTTTTATACCACTGGACAACGGTCGATTCGGTACCCATATGTTATTAACCCTTAGGTTCATTTTGCGCCAAAATTATCCTTTAATTATTGACCTATTCGAAATGTGGATGAATATATAGTTTATCCTCTTTAGCTGGTATTCGGTGTCATATCTGTGTAACACTTGAGTGGTGTGCGTAATGCGGATTGTGTGCGTAATGAAGATTGATTCTACAAACAATACCCCATAAGGACACTGTGAAAGAAGTGTGTTTGAAATCAAATACTGAAAACAGTAATCATTGTATTAACCTTAGTAAATTACTTCAACTGGTTACAAGCTAAAGAATTAGGTTGTCTCAACTCGAAATAACACATGGATCGACACTCATTGTTTTTTTTTGCATTGAGACAACCTAATTCTGTAGCTTGTAACCAGTTGAAGTAATTTTGTGAGGTAAATCCAATTAATCACATTTTTCAGTGTAGCAAATTTATTTCATAAAAATGAAAAAATGTACACATAGCTGCCAACTCTCACGCAGTGCCTGTGAGACACACACATTTGATTGGTTTCACATTGGCGTGTGAGCATGTGAAACCAATCAAATGCATGTGTCTCATGGGCACTGCGTGATCGTTAGCAACTATGTGTACATATGTATTCACAGCCTTTGCCATGACACTCAAAATTTAGCTCAGGTGCATCCTGTTTCCACTGATCATCCTTGAGAAGATTCCACAACCTGATTGGAGTCCACCTGTGGTAAATTCAGTCGATTGAACATGATTTGGAAAGGTAAACACCTGTCTATATAAGATCCCACAGTTAACATCTCTGAGACAGGATTGTATCTAGGCACAGATCTGGGGAAGGGTACATAAAATGATCTGCAGCATTGAAGGTCCCAATGAGCACAGAGACCTGCATCATCTATAAATGGAAGAAGTTTGGAACCACCAGGACTCTTCCTAGAGCTGGCCGCAAATTGAGCGATCGGGGGAGAAGGGCCTTAGTCAAGGAGGTGACCGAGAACCCGATGGTCACTCTGACAGAGCTCCAGCCTTTCTCTGTGGAAATAGGAGAAACTTCCAAACTAACAACCATCTCTGCAGCACTCCACCAATCAGGCCTGTTTGGTAGAGTGGTCAGATGGAAACCACTCCTCAGTAAAAGGCACATGAGAGCCTGCCTGGACTGCAGCAAAGGTTTATCTTCCAACAGGACAACGACCCTAAGCACACAGCCAAGATATCAAATGAGTGGCTACAGAACAACTCTGTGAATGTCCATGAGTGGCCCAGCCAGAGCTTAGACTTGAATCCAAGTGAACATCTCTGGAGAGATCTGAAAATGGCTGTGCACCGACGCTCCCCATCCAAACTGATGGAGCTTGAGTGGTCATGCAAAGAAGAATAGGAGCGGCAGAGGCTGTGAATACTTATGTACATGTGCTTTTTTTGTTTTTTATTCTAATAAATTTGCTAAGATTTAAAACACACTTCTTTAATATTGTCATTGTGGGGTATTGTTTGTAGAATTTTGAGGGAAATTAATTTAAAATACTTTTTCCTAATGCACTCAAATAGAAAGAGCTGCTGATTAACTGAGACACATACTGGAGATTGATTGATTAATACAATCAAATGATAAGGACATGTGAAACAAAAGCGAGAAACACACTAGACAGAAACCACATCAATGACTCAAATAAGGGAGATGCCACCACCACAAAGCTGAAGGGGTGGTGGGAAGGGCCGCAGTCCCTCGTTGTTGAGGGAAATCCCCCTACGGAAGAACCCCTTTCCAGAGTGCGACCCCGGTGTCCTCTCCATGGGGGGCTGTTAAATGACGGAGGGGCTGGAGGCCAGGAATGAGGTGCCGCCTGCTGATGATGAGAAGGTGTACCTGCCGGTACTGGCTGTGTTGGTGAAGGACCCCCGGAGGTCTCTGCAGCAAGTGACGATTGCGGATCCCCAGATCCTTTGCGGCTGTGGTTGTCGGCATCTCCTTGATGCTGTCTGTGCCTCCTCGGTGGTCGGAGCAGCTTCCGTCTTCTCCACAGTGGTCTCGGCTGCGGCTGATGTCTTCACGGGGATCTCAACTGCCTCTGAATTCTCCAAGGGTGTCTCGGCTTCAGCTATTGTCTCGTTGGAGGTCTTGCTGCAGCTGGCTTCTCCATGGGGACCTCGGCTGCCGCTGAAGTCTCCACAGGGGTCTTGGCTTCAGCTGACGTCCCCACGCACAGCTGGTGATGGTGGCATACCCCCGGGGTGCTCTGCAGCTGCAAGAGGGGCAATGGTGGTTTCCCTGATGGTCAATGGGACCCTGGTGTTTACTCCTGCTGCCGCTGGGTTGCTGAGAGTTTCAGGGGCCAGCACTGTGTCGTTGGGGGAGGAGAGATGTAAACCAAAAGCAGGAAACAATACACACTAGACAGTAACCACATCAATGACTCAAATAAGGGAGAAAACTAAACAAATGTCAGGTCCCAAAAGGGAGACTGTGACAGTATTGAGATTGTGTTAATTTGATTATGCTAATTCAATATGCCATTTTAGTGGCTATGTATTTGCTAAAAGAAAAATATGCAAATTTACCTATAATACCAAGGCAACCATTTTTACACTTATTAAAATACAGTTGTGTGCAAAAGTTTAGGCAACCCTGATCTAGCTATAATTGAAGGACATAGTAATATTTTGGTAGTGAAATGAGGCTCATTGGATTAACAGAAGATGTGCATTATGCATCAAAACGAAAAAAGTAGTCATTCTCTAACCAACTGTGCTGTGGATAATAAATAATCCCTAACAAAAAATCATGATAGGATTCCTATAGCACTGTCATAGAAGAACGTTATGGAAGTATCATGAAAAACGTATTTAGGATTCTTATGGTACAACTTGTGCATACTAAAAGATTCTTATATGAATATTATACTAGAAAAGCTCACTATAGTTCAGTGTTATTTGACTTATTTGCAGCAATAATTTCTGATAAATTAGGGTTGCTCATGGGTAGTGTTGCATCTGCCCCTCATCCACGTTGTGTCCAGAGGAATTCTAACAGACAGTCCTACATGGTGGTGTTTCTTTTGTGTATATGTTAAATCCCTCTAGCACTCTCTATGCTCCTCATTAGAAGATTATGCAGAACAGGTGCGTTTAGACACACATGCTTTGCATCTCTAATCAAGCGGGTATTAAACCTTCAGGAGAGTAAGGTCTTTGTCGGGGAGACCTTACTCTCCTGAAGGTTTAAATTAGGGATGCACCGATCGATCGGCACGAGATCGGAATCGGCGTATTTTGAATGGAAATCTTTGGAGCATCTTTGTTGGGGAGAGCATGCAACGACAATGTCAATTGCAGGACGTCACGTGGGGAACAGATTGGCATGTCGTCCTCGTGGGGTTCCATTGCGGCCGAGCTGGAGCAGGAGCTTGCCGAAATTTTGGAATTTGATAGACTGATGCGTGGCGAGGGCAGTCTGGATATCGAGGTGGTGGCGGGTCGCAACAGCTGTGCCGTGAGAGAGGTCGGCATGGAGGGGAGTTTGGATGGGAGTGTGGGTATTGTTGGTGTGGGTTTTGAAGAGTCACATGATGTACGGAGGAAGTAGAAGTGTGCACCGAAGAACGAGGGTGGTGAGGGTAGTTCGGGAGAGGGTAAAGGGCCAGCACTTGGTGATGTGGAGCAGGGGTATAAGGTGATTGTGGTGTTGGCAGCCCCGACAGGTAAGGTGTTGCACCCGCTGTCACTCACTGCGGTGATTAGGAAACAGGTTGGGAGGGTGATGGATGCTAGGTGTTTGAGTGGTGGTAAGGCTCTTACTGTGCTGGGTAGTGTGGCTAAGAGCGATATGTTGCTGAAGTTGGAGGTGTTGAATGGGTGAAATGTCTGGTGCCTGGGAGTGCGGCGAAGATGAAAGGGTTGATCACGGGTGTTCCGGAGGATCTGTCTATGGAGGAACTTAAAGAGGTGGTGTCGGGAGGGGTTGTGCTGGAAGAAAGACGGATGGGCAGTGGGACGTTGGCGTTAGAGAAGGTGAGTCCCACGGTGTTGTTAGAGTTTGGAGGGCCGTTGCCGAGTAGGGTGCACTTAGGGTTTCTTAGTTTTTATGTGAGGGAATATGTGATTTCTCCTTATACCGGACCTGTGAAGACATTTATAGTGTTGCTGGCAGAATGCCAGTGGGTAGGACACTTTTTTTACTGGAAAAACTCAACAAAATCGCTGTCAATCAAAAGGATATGCAGTCTTTCGACAGACCCTGCAATCATCACACAGAAGCCCGGAGTCCAGGCCAGCTCACTCCTCCATACACCCCCAGAGACATTGAGCATCCAATTCTTGCTAGCTAGCTATCTTATCCCTTGGCCTACTAGCTAACAACACTGTAACTATGAGTCACAATATCAAGAGCTATGATATGTCCTATCTGTCTTCAGCAGGTACAGATTTAATCATAATCTATCACCGATACATTTCAAAATAATTTTGAAATGAACATTTGTACAAGTATTTTGACAAATTAGTATCCACAACTGGCTAAGCTACTCAGTTGTTGCCAGAGGACCTAACTAACTTCACGTCTTGTATACAGACCAAGATCAAGCACAATCTGGTTAACATTTATACATGCTTATAAATATTCTACCAATTTTCATAATTAATTTACTTGACATTTTTACCACTATTTCCACCCAAGAAATGCAATGAATACCTGTTAGTGATACACAGCCTGGGCCTTACTTTTTGGGATAATGAATAGAACGTTTCCAAAACACCTTGGTCCAAGTCAGATGTAATCATCTACTTGGCTGGTAAAGTTTGGCAGGAGCTCTTCCAATATTTTGTCCTCACTGTATTCCAGTTCAAATGTCTGGTTGAATATTACCAATCAATAATACTTGTTAAATTGTCAAAAGTTGATAATACAAAGTTGAAATTGTCCAGTTCTTCAAGTATTTCCTCACTTGCACTCGCTATTGTTGAATGAAATCACACACTAACTCTTCGCATTTTTATTATCCAATCAACTCGATTCAGGGTTGTGACGTAAACAAGAAGTCAACTGAGCCCTCCCCCTTAGGTTTAAAAAAGTATCCCAGTGACGTCACTGAGATTTCAGAATGCATTGAAAAGGTGCTTTTAGTGACTTTAATGTCAGAAATATGGTGTTTAAGGGGTGGAGTGTTCCTTTAATGGGTGTGGCTGAGCAGCATTTGGACTTCCTTTAATCCACAATGAGCTCTTTGGTCTTCTTGGTGTGGGCCAGGTTGTTGTCGATGCACCATGCCATCTGTTGCTGGACTTCCTCCCTGTATGTCGACTCATCATTTTTGCTGATCTGGTCTACCACTGTGGTGTCATCTGCAAACTTGATGATGGTGTATGTATGCATGTGGAGGCACAAAATCATTAACTCTTATTATATACTGTGGTAGACCGCTGAAATAAGTATATATCTATTATATAGTCAATGTTCAAACATTTACCTACATTACCATACCTTATCGCTTTCCAGCAATGCCATGTGTGCAGGGTGACGGGGAATTGGACAAGACCATATGGGAGAATATAGGGTTTAATATATGTGTATTTATACAGTATATATATATATAAATAAAATTGATAATCGGATATGATCAAGACAAAGTTGCAAATCTAAACTCAAACATTGTTTTGAAATATGATTTTTGTTTTGTAAATTGTGTAGTACTGTTTGGACTACTAAATACAGCAAAACCACTGGTAGTGAACCCAGGCATATATGACCATGCAGCAGAAATTGCATGGCGTTCCTGTCAAAAGAGGATGTTTGGTTAAACGGTGACGTAGTGGTAGAAATTCCCAGATAGTTTTCTTGTTTTGTGTGGGTGTATGTGTTTCTGGCCCAGATAGGTCACTCTACTAAATAGATTACATGGTCATCTTGATAGGAAACAGAGATCTCTAGGAAAGTACAGCATTTAAAAGTACACAACAAGGTAATAGGGTTTCCCAATTAGTAATTGTTTTGTTTGGTGCTTGCCTCATTCTCAAGAACACTCACGTTTCCTCAGACCAAAAGGCCATCATGCCACCAGCTTAGTTTAGAACATAGGTATGTTCTACCTTATCATTAATTCAACCTGCCCTGTTCAACGCAAATATCTATTTCAGGATTTTGTGTATAAAATCTAAATTCACATCAACATAACAGTTTAAAATATAGTTTTTCAAAAAACTTGATCACTTGGCACAATCAACCACAGGTATAGGGTAAACTAAGCATAGGCACAGGGTAGTTTGGGTCACCATGAGGTAAAATTAATTTATAAATGTACTTTTCTTGAATGACTAAAACCAATCAAGTCCATTGTGTTACGATTAGATTAATGAGATGAGATTAATGCAATAGGGAGGTGGTATTTGTTTTGCTTAAAGAAGCACTGTGTGCAATTTAAAGCCATATGAGACTTGCTTTACCTTTTCTCTCATTTCAGCTTACAAAAGCAGCAGAAACAAAAACAAGTGTATAGGATATTGATTGGCGACATCTTGCAATGCTTATTTTACCATTTCAACAGGAAATGTAAAAGGAAATTACATTATTTTTGCTTCAACGTTTTTTATGCAGTGGGTTTGTCGGTCCATCATTTTGATGATCAATATAAATTCTGCATTACACTATGTGATAATGTGAGCAACAAAAATTTTATTTTGGTGAATACTTGTAATAAACAATTAATCATATAATATATGATAATATAAGCATTGAACTGTAAGTCATTAATGTTCTCTGTGCTGTGTTTCTGTCCTGTTCTGCTTGTTTGTTCTCTTCTGTTTGTGTGTCTTTCTCTGTAAAGGGGGTGCCAATCCACATCCTCAACCACTAATTACTTATCACTGGCTCCTCCCCCCTGTTATCCAGTGCAGCTAAATCCAATCACCATACCCCATCATGCCCTTCTGTTTAGTAAAATGTTTGTCTTTGTGGTTGCTATGTTAGCTTACGCAGAGCTTACCCTATAGCTCACTATCTGCTCATTTTGGTGTGTGTCTGAAATTCACATTCGAAAAGTTTTCTGTGTGTGTGTGTGTTTTTAGTGTGTGTGTGTGTGTGTGTGTGCGTGCGTGCGTGCATGAGAGGTTGCCTTTGTGTTTAAGACTGTTTGCTAATTAATACTGTTATTCTATGAAACCTTTGGTATGATAATGTGAGTTGGATAGTCTGTATAGTGTATGAAATTGTGATAAACTGCTGCATATTAGTATTAGTATTGTAATTATTATTTGTGATCATTATTCCTAATAATGGTTATTTTTCTTTTCCAGGGAGAAGGGGAACACGTGGGAGTGTTATGCCAGATGCCCATGGGCTTACATCACCAGTAGGGATATTTCCTTGTCTATACACACCAGATTAGATCTGAGCGGTCCACCCCCTGTACCGTAATTCCTCAAATAAAAACCGGTAGTCAATTAAACGCCGGGCCTCTGATAGTGGCCGGGGGCATGGTCAACACGGACAAATAAAGGCCGGTCTTAAATAAACCTCTGAAGTAACTTTTAAGACCTCTCGCAGATACTAGGCAATGGAATGCTAGTATAAATACAGAAACACCCACCAAGTAAGTGTGTGTCTCTGTCTTTTGTCGCTCGTGAGACTGTAGGGTTAATTGTCCTACTGGTATTTCAGTCAATGCGGCTGTACGTTTTACTCAGCTTGGTGTTGTTTGTATTAACGTACATGTAGATGGCAGTAACTACATTGGAAATAACATGGCACCCAATCAGTGCAAGCGATTGAATCTTCAACAACTTTTTTCAACTAAGTATTGGATTTGGAACGGTTACAAGAAGTGTTGAGATTGCGATAACAACGTAATGCAGCAATAAAAGGCAAACTGGAACAAGGATTTACACAAAAATATAGCCAATTATACTATCAAACAGAGAGAATCAGAAATAAAGGCCTGCCTCTCAGAGATGGGAATTAACGAAGTACAAATACTTCGTTACTGTACTCAAGTAGATTTTTCAGATATTTTTACTTTACTATTTATTTTTGTGCCGACTTTTTACTTTTACTCCTTACATTTTTAACACGAATAGTGGTACTTTCTACTCCTTACATTTTACAAAATTGCCTCGTTACTTTAGTTTCAAATAATTTCATTGAAGTTACGTTAATATTTCTCTCGTCATCAATACCGAATTCAATCTAATTGGATGGGCATATAGGCTACGTTGCATTTGACGCACCACTACGAGACGACTCGACCAATTCGGTGGCATTCATTCGCGGCAAATCATTGCGGCTTGACCACGGTAGTTAGAATAGTATTATGTACAATGACATGATCGAAAATGAAGAAAACGGAGATCCCAGAGATTCGACAAGCAGCAACCTCGCCCTATGTTTTGTTTCACGCTCGCACCTGCCTGTTTACAGTCGAATGTTAAATTGGTGCGCGAAGAGTAATTTCTGCGCCAGTGAAATTATATAATTTGCTTGTGGAGGTATGTTTTTCGCGCTCGCGGGTTTTGACATAAATCGGATGCCATACTGAGGGAAATATTTGACATAGTAGTCATGAAGAATGCCTCCTGGCGAATTTGCTGCAAATTTGAGGTAAATATTTGAACACTTTTCGTTCTCTCTCTTCCTGTCTATCCCAGACACACACACACATACTTTGCGTTCTCTCTCTTCCTGTCCATCCCAGACACACACACAAACACACACACACGCTTTTTCACTCACTCACTTTCCTACACGCAATAACATTATGCCACGTTCAACATCACAAACGGTGTGTACCGGTATATTTGTCCTATACAAAAATTACATTATGACACGTTACACTATACAGAAGGTCTGTATACTAGTTGCTCCAAAGTTCTTTAAGGGGTTCAGGACAAATCCATGCACTTCTGAGATTTGAGGGCATACATCACTTGCCATTTTTCTTTTGCTGGATGTCTATTTGCAATTTAATAAATATTTTTTGATGCAATGCACAATGAATTTGTAATTCCTCCAACTTTTCTAGTACTTCAATTGTAAAAATTGTGATCCTGACATTGCATTTATTATTATTAACATTCCATGTTCAAAGATTTACTAGATGTCATTTCTAATACACTGCTGCCATCTCTTAGTTGTAACTCTAAAAGTATGGGGAACTTGAGCACACACATATGAGCACAGACACAGGCATGCTGACAGGAATTCTCAGGCCCGGGACACAACTCCACATTTAGGGCCATCCGGTAAAAGAAATATGACTGTGCAAAAACCAAATTTGGGACCTCCTCAGGACTGGGCCTGGGACAACAATCCCAGTTGCCAGACCCTGTCAGCGTCCCTGCACACACACATACATGTAGATTCCTTCAAATGTTAAAGGGAAGATTAAAAAATAGAAACTTTATCTGTGAATTCTCACAGAATCACAATTTAATTAATATCTTGCTACTCAGTGAGAATCTTATTAATCTCGAGTCCCAGTCTCTGTCACAATAATCATATATGTGATGTTTTAGGCCTATTGGCAGACATCTAGTTAAAATGTAGTCAATGGCACATAAGAGCCTTTTTTACATGTCCATCGAAGTTTCTCAGCTTGCACTCTAGTAACATTTGTGTGGTCCAGGTGGCTTTGCATAAAAAATGGTTGTCATTCGCAAGGCTACTTTTACTTTTATACTTTAAGTAAATTGCCAAGCCTGTACTTTGTTACTTTTACTTGAGTAATTAAGTTAAATCAGTACTTCTACTTTTATCAGAGTATTTTTTAATACAAGTATTTGTACTTCTACTTGAGTACGGGAAGTGAGTACTTTTCCCATCTCTGCTGCCTCTAACAAAAGCCTGCTTCAAATAAAAGCCAGTTGCCTTCTGCAGTAGACGTAAATAAAGGCCCCGGTCTTTATTTGAGGAATTACGGTATTTTGGTTAGGGCGCCTTGACCTTGTGCCAGTTCATTTTCTGTGTTTGTAGGTAGTTTAGACAGGTTATTAAATTTTTACTTTCTTTGTTTTGGTTCTGCTCAGCCACTTCCATCTTATTATTTATTGTTTACTGTGGCTAAATAAAGCCTGTGTTAAATGGTGCCATATTGTTTCTGTGTCCTTGCTTGCACCCACAATTCCATATTTCTTTCCACGACCACGTGGGCAGCGAGGTGTAACATCCCCTCACTAATGGGAATTCACTTGGTGTGCCACATCAAATCTTCTCTACAACACAGTAAGCCATTCTTGGATTGTCATTGTAAAATCACAGTGCAATCATTCTATACACAGGCTTATCAAATAAAATCAAAATAGGCCTAGAATAGATTAGAATAGACAACAACGGGGCAAGACTATACACAGCATACCCAAAATTACATTTACATGAAACATTATTGGGACAGCCTACCTGTGCAAGTTGACATCTTAAAGGGTAAGACGGCTACCCTGGAAATCCAGAGTTCTCGCGAGAGCACAATTTGAATTTGCTCCGCGAGTCACTCTGGCATTCAGTAATGATGCTCATTAACTGCATCCTTGTCGCCGAGCTGCACCAATCACCTCAGTGTATCTGATAATAGACAGGACAGAGGGGAGCCAAACAGATGACGACAGCGCTGCGACTTGACTTGAATTTGACGTCGAAGTCATTAGTAAACTATGGATCAACACCAGTTGTTAGAAATGGGTTTTGCCTCAACAATGAACGAGTTAGACTTCACTTTGTATCTAAAAGAGGAACAGAAGTTTGCACTTGAATTGTTCCTTTTGCAAGAAGTACATTTTTGTTTTTTTGCCGACCGGATACGGTAAGAGTTTAATCTACCAGTTAGCTCCACTGGTAGCTAAACGTATGGGGCTTAGCAAAAACCTACTGTTTATTGGTCGTACTGTTATCCAATTGCGTGCAGTGAGATTTTCAATATCATGCTTGGTACTGCCCCTTGAGAAAAAGTTCCAATTTCATTACTCAGTGCCATACCCTTAATCTTTCGGATTAGGGTCCTAATTTCCAGGCTACAAGACGGCGTGGTGTATCCTTAAGTAATTCAATTATTTCATTTGACTCCAAAGTCTCTGTAAGTTCCCTTTCAAACACCAGCAACGAGAGGAGAGACATCGAATAAGTACATGTCAAAATGTGATTGATGGCTTGATTTATGACCCCCGTGACCTTTGACCCAGCCCACACCCAACCCCGTGACATCCCTGACTCCTTGACCTCCCTGACCCCATCCCCTCTCCACACCCATGCCCCTCAAATCAGTCTATGATCAGACAACAGCATGGTATGGTTGTAAACTTCTGGTGCAGACTTAAAATGATAAAAGTAGCAGAGCTCTCTATGTTTCCAAAGGAAATTTTTCTATGCAAATTGTGAAACACCACAGCACCAGACTGACAGATTTCCAGAACACATTTCAGACATTTATTCATCTGGTTGTAAATGGTTGTAAATAATTATTATTGTTTATAAAGTGCAAATATTGTGTTAATACGCATTCAGTGTATTTGTGTTTATACATGTCAGCTGAATTCTCTATTCAAAACTGTATCTGTTTCCTTCTGTTCTTTTATATTCCTTTTTGCTGCTATGTCGACCAAATTTCCCCTACGGGGGATTAATAAAGTCATATTTTATCTTATAGAAGTACTTCTTGTCATAGTAATTAACAGTGTAATAATCAATAAAATGTGTAATTTGTTGTATACCTTGTGCAGAAGTAGCTATGAGGAAATAAAATAAAATTAAAATAAAATAATGTAGCAATGATATGAGAAAAAGAAATCCCACACATTGCATTGAGGTTCCTGTATAATTAATACAGAATCTCTGTTCAATATCAACATTTAGTCAGGATCATCATTTACTAAATATTTAAAATGTCTAGAAGAGTTTTATTATGGTTCTATAAATGTTATTCTATATTGTTTGGTATTCCCTAAGTGCTATTGACCATGTGAAAATTATGCAGCAAAGACCAAGTTATTCTGGATTTGTGACAATGACAATGACTTAAACCACTATGAAGAATTGTTTCACTGTAAATGAAGATTTTCTCCATTGTTGGAATGTGGCCAAAAGTGTTAATTCAGGATACAGGATGTCTCTGGAGTAAAATTTATTTAAATCTAAAGCCATTGTTGCCAAATTGGGATAATGGCTAGATATTTACTGTAGCATGTGATGCCAGCAGGATGCCACTCAAAACTAAGCGTATAACGATAGTTGTAATTTTTCCGGTTTCACATTAACAACAGACTTTAAAGGTACAATATGTAGTTTTCCAAAACAATAACAAAAGACGTACTTTACTTTAAAAAAGCAAACATCACTCTACCTATATTATATATATTTCTTAGTTGTGTACTTACATTATCCTAAATGTTTCCACCAACTTTCAAACCCAGAGAAATGTAACATAATTCGAAGACATGGGACATTTCATTTTGTCTTCCATCAATGGTGTTGTAACGTTTCCCAGTTCCCCTTCCCTGGACACTGCCACTTCCCTATTCCATCCCGCTCAGAACTACAATTCCCATTCCCCAGTTCTACTTCCTGTGGACTACAGCTTTCCTAGTCATGCCTCCTCAGTACTACAATCCCCATACCTGGACTCAATTATCCTAATTCAGTACACCTGCTCACTCCAGTCTGTATTTAAGCCACACACACTCCATAGCCTCTTTGCGAGGTATTGTAAGTACAAGTCTTACTTCTGAGCATTCATTCATTTCATGTGTTGATATTCCGGTCTGACCTCTGCCTTGTTTT